>JAQGBW010001291.1:0-27537 GCA_034698625.1 Julus scanicus
GCTTCTTCTAAAAAACATCAGTGCGCATGCGCGCGGCCCCAAAACGGACGAAAGTCCGGGTAGTGAGAATACGGCATTAGGCAGCATCCATCTCAAGCCAAATGACAGCTACACAATTCAAAGAAAGGGTTATTTTACTCTGGCATGTTAGAAATGCCACGCACCACTAGAGGGCGCTGAACCGGAATAAGGCTAATAGCCTACACAGGGTTTTGGACGATGATAAAAGAAACTTGTTCACTTTGGGAACTTGCTTTATGCAAACCAAGGCAGCGGATCTTACGCCATGGTCATTATACTTAAAACCAGCTTAAAATGACATCCGTCAGGGGGCGCTGCCCGCTCGAGTTGCATAATGTAATTTTGGTGTTAGTTCACCTTGAGGCTGGTATGAACGAAAATTTGAATCGAAACAAACATCGCAGTCGGTGAAACTACCAAATGCAAACGGACTCATTTAAATAAACAAAACTGTTTGGAAAAACACGTTTTTTTTTTTGTTGGTTGTTGCGACTTGCCACGACCACATTCCTCCGACTCGTTTGCAACAACAACACGAACACCGGCCTGAGATGAACTTTTCTTCGGACAAATCGACTTTACATTCGCCGAGAAGATAGCCTTATCGTGGTTGAGAGCAAACAAATTTGGGGAGGGATGGGAGGCTTAAAAATTCTTTCCCTCCTCCCCCCACCCCAAAAAAAGTTGTTACATCGAAGAAAACAAACGTTGTTTCAATTTGTCCAAACTCTTGTACTGGTTTCAGGGGGTCCTCAGACTAGAAAGTGATTTATTTTTTGAAAATGTCTTGGAAATTTCAAATTTAGAGGGTACACACTAAGCCGGCCCTATATCAATGGATTTTAGCTTTCACGTTTAAACTCATCTTTAGATCACTTTAGGTTAATAAATATTGACTTTTTGTACTTAATTGGGGCAAATTTTATAATCAGGATGTTCAGAAAATTTTCTTGGAAATAATTTATGCATAATTCAGAGATATGCATGAATTATTTCCAAGCAAATTTATGCATATTTCAAAGATTTCTTGGCTCATCATCCAAAACAATTCCCACGACCAATTCCATACTATTTTTTTTCCCCAAATAGCTCATTGTTTTAGAAACAATAATTTTCCGATACCAAAATAACCTAGTGTTTCAATGGTGTTCTAAAGCAATTTCTCAGCACCAAAAACAACTTTTTATAAGAGAAAATAGGCATATTGCATTTTCAATCATAAAGTTGGTAAGGTGCAAAATTTAAAAAAAAATTTGTCTAAATTTAGAGCATTTAGTTATTCCTAAAGCAACATTCGACTAGCATAAACTCGGAGAGGGTCTGTGAAGAGCAAACAGCATGTTACTTTACACCTTTGTTTCCCGATGTTTCCGGGATAGATTTTCATATTCAGCAAGTTTTCATATCTGCAACTGCTTGCAAAAATATCCATCCAAAACCCTCCAAATTCAACCCTCCCTCTCTGACTTCCTTTGTGACGACGAGCCCGAGCGCCACCTGTGCACGTAATCACCACCTGTCCGTCCCCAGAGGGCACCCTTGACCCCACCCCAAGCGTTAGGCCTACAAAAACGGTATTCGACAGGTGGTTTACTGCCCATCCAAAGCAGGAAACCGAGGGGTCGACAGGGATAAAAAAATTCCTATTCATAGGACAGCTTTTTTTTAAAAAATAAAAAAAATAAACACTATGGTGGGGCAGCACCCGTTTAGTGAGGTGCCAATCTCAAGAGTAGGATTTCCAAAAAGAACAAGCCAGCAGTTTGTTTGAATAAAAACCTCCATTTTGATTTTTTTATACAACGGATTTCGGATAATTGGGACACCATTTTGGATCCCACTTCGGCACTTTCCTGATTTTCAACTGTGGTAAAAATAGCTTTTTGCCAACATGATATCACTGACAACAGGTGTTTGATGAATACGCTTTGTTGTAATACGTTTGCCACAGATGGCGCTGGATTTTCAAAAATATCCTTCTGTCACTTATCTTTTTCTGCCGCCAGTTTTTATCTACCGACCGTAACTATTTGAATATGAAATGGAGTTTAACTTGGGTTATAGTCGGTGTCGCGATATATTTATTAAAAATAGAGGCTGGGTCGATAAAAATTGGCGCCACCGTCGCTCTTATCGGACGACTTTCTTCCTCGAATAAATGGCATTAATTCGAGTTTTTATCAAAACATCAACCAAAAGCAAATATTACTGTATGATGCATCGCTCAAATTTCGTTTTTACAAGGAATTTTAACGGTAAAACTTGTTGCAGAATATAATTTTCTCTAACAAACTGGAAAATATTTTCATTCAGCACAAGCTAATACAAGTTTTTCATAATGACATCTCGAAAACACCTGAGCAAACAATAAACATGAAAACTATTTCTGCAAACTTGTTTTCTACAAACCTGCACAAACATAGTGCTCCTACCAAGGCCTATGACCAAAAACTGTCATCTGCTCTAGAAAGCACGTCATGGTCATGGAGCGCCATAACTGGCAAACATTTTTCCCCTTTAATGTTTGCTAGAACCATGGTTTTTTTTTTTCGACAAGTTTGCTTAAACTATTTTCGCAAACATTGTTTTGAGTTGCAACATCTGCGAATAGGAAAACCGTTCATAAATCAGCTGTTGAGTAGCCATGCGATACAACAAGGGCCTACCATAAAACGCCTGGACGCATTTTAATGTCGGATAATAAGACGAAATTAATTTTTATAGCGAATAATAAAGTGGAATTTATGATCCGTGGACACTTTTCACGGTCGGCAAAACACATCTTAGAACAATTTCAAGTCTCCCCGGATGTTGGACAACGACGCCATCTTATCACTTCCGCTAATCCTTCCAAATATGACCTCACACATAGAGGCCTATTAACGTCGAATCGACCTCTCTTTTGAGGACCCTCTCGTTAACTAGTCATCGAAATCGAGACGTTTTTTTAACGACTCTGGAGTAAAATGGACAGTGGAGGAGTGGTTAGGAGGAACAAAAAGGGGCCACCATGTCCGAAGAAAATTCTTTCATGAATTTCTGAGAATTCGTCGGACAATCCCCCACATGTGTTTTCCAAATCGTGCTACCAAAAACAAAGAAATTCCGAGAGAATTAAGGCGGATAACGAGGCCTTGGATTAAATTACTCGTACTCTGGTTTTACAGCCCGGCTCATTTGTAGTACAATAGATGGTCAGAAAGTGGGCACTAAACAGTGGACACCCTAAACATTTTTAGTGAAGAAGAGGGTCTCTGTGCTTGCACCAAATGTTTGGTCAAGCAGGGTTGAAACACGAGAATCCCCTGACCAGGAAGTTGAAAATTAGCACTTTTCCCCGTCATATTGACTAACCCTATCACAAACCTCATCCTGGTAATTTAGGAAAACTGCCCATTAAATGGTTATGTTCTAATTATATATAGTGATTTTCCATTACAAATACTGTGGTGTCCACAAAAGCATTGAAAATCGAAAAATGTATCAAAATTTTGAAGTTTGAAATTATCCTTGAAATTTGTGATTCCCATGTTCAAACTATGTAGAACATTTGTCGTTCTCTTTTGTGAAATATTGTGAAAGTGCTTTTAAGAATTAGACGTTTTAAAAGGAACAGGAAGTCAATTGATAACGCGAAAGCAACATTTGGTGAAGATTTCATACTATATTGTGACATAGTATAGAATGATCTGTATCACATCCTCTTTTCTACAGATGTTAAAAACCGTTAATTTACTGACCGTATTGCGAAAATTTAGAGAAAAAAAAATCCTAACGTTTTATATTGCTATCATCATGTCATGTGTGCTTATTTTTACTCGGATTACTTTAGGATTTCATTTATTACTATTATCAGTTTAATTATCAATTTTCTAACTAACATTAATGCTTATTTATTATTTACAATGTTTAACATTCTCATCATCCGTTAAATCGTGACTTCACTCTAGCATGCATGCATTTGGTCCAGACGCTTTTTTTGTGGAGAAAAAAAAGTAGGCCACGCGATTTTCATCTCTGGGTGTTCGCTCTCGTTTTTCGATAATTTTTATTGTGTGAAAGTAGGCCTATCATTAATTAAGCCTCTCGTCCATGAAATCCTTCTCGTCCCACACGATTTTAAAAGCAAAAAAAGCAAACCTTGCACTCGCTATTGCGCTGCCATTTTTTTTTTAAATTTTTAGGCTGCCCCCTTATCTCCATACACTCACGATGTTGCGTATATTCGACCCCCAAAATATGTTTCCCATCGTCGAAAAACGCCTTGAAAAGCTCAACATTGAATCGTTCAGCCCTGAACTTGAGTAAAACGGACCTCTCCCTCTCAGTTCGGTCATTGACAGACGTACTGGCAGACGACCAATCGCGACTGTGACACGGACCAGTTGGGATTTCACCTAAATTGGTAAGGAATGCAGGCCCTGTTATGTCATCCTAACCCTGGGTTTGTCAAATTTGAATTATACGGATTACATATTTCATGGTCTCAGGGCCCCAGACTAAGAATATTTCACCATTGACGTGTACCATTTTGGTTCCTTGAATGGTTACAACCCCCTTCATCAGGAACATTTTAAATGGTCCCTCTATGGTTTTCATTTCCCTCATTATAAATTAATAAATCCACACCTAGCTCCCCAACCCTACTTAAATTTCTGCCCCCCTACAGTGAGCACCAATGTGCCATATGGGCGGTAATGGTGCAATTAAGACAATTAGTTTTTTTTTTTTAAGTTGTGCCTTATTTACCATTTGCATAAAGGCTTCCAACGTTACTTTCATACAGTAGAACCTGTCTAAATGCATACGCTTGGGACTGTGAGAAATATGATTTTAGACAGGTTCATTTATATACACGAGTCCCTAGTCGGGACCGGAACATTTTATGCTTTTAGACAGGTTTATTTACATACACGAGTCCCAAGTTGGGACCGAAACATTTTATGCTTTTAGACAGGTTATTAGTTTACACAGGCTCTACTGTATTGCTTTTTTGCCGACTGTAACATAGGCAATTACCATATTACATCAATTCTAAGACGCACACCAACAGAAAAAAAAGGCTTTGAAACTAAACAGATAAATTTCTTAGAATATCTACTATTTTATAGAAAAACACTACATGTAGTAAATAATGCAAAAAAAATAAAGCAAGTTTCACACGCATTACATTAGTTAATATATTTGAAAAAATATACAGAAAATATTCAGCTGACGACAAATATAAGCAACATGCCAACATCGTTGACCACATGTATCCAAATGTAGGAGATAACTATGTTTGCAAGTCACTAGATACATGTATACGGCGATTATTGCCCTGTCGAACCCCATTTTTAGAGATGCTAAAAGTGCTTTTTTAGAATTGTTGAAATACGGCAATTCTAAATTTGAAAGCTTGCATAACCATTCATTCCAAAAAGAGTGTTACGTCCAAAAAGTGCAATAGCCAATGGCGGCTATTTTAGTGGCAAAGCAAAGCCTAAAGGCAACCTCGTCGGAATGTTTGGAGGTTTTTTGAGAACGCACTAGAGAAAGAGAGGAAAAAATGGTGGCGGCGTAATCGATTGTTGTTGCAACCCCGAACGAGGCCTCCAACAATGTCTGGAAAACAATGTCAATGACGAGACTCAGCCGAGTGCATATTTTGGGTTTTTTTAAACATGGGAGTAGGAGTACGAGAGAGAGAGAGAGATCGTTTGCCTTTCGGAGCCCCCTGGCGTCGGCATTGCGCATGCGCCAGCCTGACCTTGACCAATTGTCCTCTAGCACCGCATCCCGGCTAAAATGTGTTATGGCTCCGACAAAATCCCGCGTTTGGAAACAGCTGCGAGAACAGCGCCCCCGGGAGGGGGGAGTGCGCTGCTTCCCACTACGACTAAACCATGTCACATTACAAATAAATGCATTCTACAATAACGGAAATTTCAGCAGAAAATTGGTGTTTAACACAAATTTAGGCACAATTCCCTACTTTTGGAACTGGAGACGCATTTCTTCTGGTGTCACTTTCCCCTATCACTGACATTTAAAACTAAAAAAATTCGGATCTTTTCTACAATTTTAACACCACGACATTGCCTAACCTGTTGTTACATGGTTATTAGGTTAGAAAATCAATAAAATGTCGTGGTGGTAAAATTGTAGAAAACATCCAAAAATTCCATCATTAGTGGGCGTCCATATTGGCTTCCACCCCCCCCCCCTTTTTTTGAATGGCCCCTTATTATGTTATTTGAATCTAGATTTTGTCTAACCAGGGTGCACTGTAATTGTGCTGGAAAAAATTTCAAGGAATTCAAGGCTCGAATATTTCAAGGACCCTTCGCACCACTAATTTGCCACACTATTTGTCAAAGGAGTCAGACATTTTTTTTGGTTGACTTTTTATACAAAATTGTTCAGATTACCAGAAATTCCCCTATGCGAACAGAAAATTCGAGCATAATTCCCTTTTTTCCAGAATTTCAAGGCTGCATGCTGTAAACTCCCAGTTTAGTTCCTTGGACATGCAGTGGTCCATAAGTCATGATAATGGCTAATTTTTAGGGCTTAAACCTAGTGTTCAGGTGCGTTTCCACGTGATAGAAACTCTCGAGATGCTCACGTTATGGTTTTTTTTTATGTTTAAAGCTAAGTTTGGGAAATTTTGTGGAATACGAGACATAAACGCAACTTTACACCTTGCAGACAGCCATTCTAGAATAATTTGACATAATGTTATTTGAACCCAATTTCTACCTAACCTGCCCTAACCTAACCAACCATTAGTCGACCAAGTAGAACGCCGTTCTATTTGCCGAATTCTGGTTTCCAGATGGTGTTCGCCACCTAGCGGACCATCCGTCATTAGGTCGCTAACTCCTTGACATTGAGAGGTTGAATAGCGGGAGTTGTTTCCCTCCCACCCAATTTTCTCTACTCTAGCGTAACCTCAACGACTCTCGTGTTTTCATAATGTACCCCCCTCGCGGCGCAGGAACAAGCTCAGACTACAACTGTGATTTTTTTGTGTGATTTTTCTCTCACTGGGTGCGTCTGGGATGGCCTTATCTGAACTTTCACTACATTAAAGTATACTCAAGTTGGCCACATTTTTTTTTTCTGGGGCTAATCTTGTTTCAAAATAGCTCTAGCTTCAACTCTTCAATGTCACGCGCGGTCGGATTTCCCATTGAAAAGAGCGATGCACCGTTACTCGGCTACGGGGCCAAGTCCACTGGTGGCGCCCCTGGGAAGAGGGAGTCGAAACACCCGAGGTGTTAAAATTAGAAGACGCGCGAATGTTGATATTTGCGACGATAAACAAAACTGTTTCACCCCTCACTTTTTTTTAGCCTATTTTGGCTTCAACGCACCAGTGCGTCTCCCCCTATCGTTATTGATTTTAGCCAGCTTTTTTTTAACTTCTACGCCAGGGGTCGCCACTTAGGTTCAATCTTGTCATGGTGCCAGGATCACGTGTAAACCTGCACGTGCTACAAATGCTTTTACACACAGATTGAAAATCTTTCGTCCACCACTAGGGGGTACCGGTTCCACGAGAATTCCTGCAATTAAGGACTTTAACGAGCGCAATTTGCCCATTGTTTTATTAATTACGATCTCCATTGTGGGAGAAGTCAAAAGGTGCATATATAATGACCAAATCATGTATTCGTTTGCATATTAATGTCACATGGAATTGACCAATGGCGTGAAAGAGGATGGGGTTCAGCAGAAGTAACATGCCAGTGTCCCAATTGGCACATTGCATTATTGTACTATACGTAGGTGTCTAATTTTGGGAGGACGGACGTTCGATATAAAGTTGACCCAAGATCTGTTTGGTTGACCGTTGACTATGTGCATATCGACGTACATCATCCATCAATTTCATTGATTGTTCAGCACGTATACTTAAGTATGAGCAATCGGCATGTTGGTTGACGCATCCCTAACACCCTAAAGTTGTTGTATCTTGTCCATTCTATAATTGAGGTTTTGGTTGACACCTCACAGCTTAAATATACTATCTCTCTTTCCCCTAACATCCTTTCTGATTAGGCACCAAATTCGTTCAGGGCAGTAGAGGGTAAATTTTGACGCTTAACTTGTTTGGTTGACTATCTATTTTGACACCGGCATCGTGATTTTCCACTCCACCCTCCTAAGTTATTTACCGTTATGTCGCACCCTCTCTTCCTGTACTTAACTATTGATGTCTCATTTTTGGTGGACTTTCTAGGACTAAAATTGACCAAAGATTTGTTTGGTTGACAGTTGACTATGTACACTTCAACGTCACTTTCATTGACTGTTCAACACATGTTGAGAAGAGTAATCAGACCCACATCCCCAAACCCCCTAAGGCTTCATCTAATCCATACTACAATTTGGGTTTTGGTTGACACCTCCCAACTTTCATTGACTCGACTTTGAATGGTCATTTCCGCTATTGTCCTATCCAATTAGGCCCACATTCGTTCCGACCTGCATACGGTATACATCTTGACCCTGAACTCGTCTGGTTGACTGTCCACCCTCTCGCGCGCGTGCTTTTTCAACCCCCTTCCACCCTCCAAATCCATTCAAACGTTCTGCCACTAGGGGTGGCGCCCCCTCCCGTATGCTCCAGTGAACGCACGCGCGGCAGGTGATGCCACCGGCATCGAGAGGGCGCTGTTTTGCAACACAACCACCCACCATGTACAACTTATTACCGTACGATCCATTATGGAGAGTAACGACATTTGGGTTTTTTAAAAAAAAGGAAACAGGGTTTCTATTTTCTGGATGCTGTTTGCCGTTGCAAATGAGGTAACGATTATGAAAGTGATCCCGATGCAGCCAGCCACACTCGCAAACAAAAAAAAAAAAAACAATGTCACCTGTCTGCCGATGCAGTTATTTTCAGACACGAAAACAATTCTTGGAGCGACGCCACGGACGCGTAACAGAACTTCTGCCATTGTCCCCCCCTCGCCTCCCCTCGGTGATGTAACGGATGGAAAATGGGCATAAACATCACCAGTGGTAAACATCCCATTTTAAAGAGATTCTAAGCATTACAATAACAGAAAATGTTTTGGTATTCCTGTTCAGCACTCTCTGGTGGCGTTTGAGCATGTAGCGTGACCAATTTTCAACATGGCAGCAGCACCCTGTTACTGACCAGAATCTGCCATTTTGAGATTGACTTAATACAAGAGATGGTCACTTGAGGAACACATGACTGTCATGTGGCCGCCACTAAGTAAAGTCATGGTTGACATATTGGTTGGGACAATGTTGACTGCCAACATAAACTCAACAAAACAGGTTGGTATGCACCAGAGGAAACCTACACAAACAACACTGAAACAAAGTTTCAAGCATGTGTCGCAAATTTCCTTTAGGTCGGGACGCACCAACGACACATGCATACACAACAAACCTTGGTGTGTCCAGAAGTGTTTGTGAAACCGGCCATTTTCTGACAAATTTTGATGTGTCGTTTCGATCGCTCGAGAGGCGGTCCGGATCAAAGGGGAAAATGTGTAGGAATGTTTCCTGCTAAGGCGCTTTTACAAGGACTCTACATGATGACGTAGAGCATTGCACAATGTGCTTATCATTTTGGAAATATAGCCGATAAATTCACAATACTGTGTAATATACAGCCAGTGACAAAAGCGCCGTTACCACTCAATATGAAGCCCCGCCTTGTTTCAAGAAATGTGTCTTTGGTGCGAACACTCGTGTTTTCCCCCCGTTTTTTGACACAATTTTGAGACACATGCTAGAAACCTTGTTTCAGTGATCAAGACCGCCTCGACACACAAAATGTGTCAGAAAATGGCAGTTTTTCTACACCTTACCATTTTTCAACGTTTTGGGCATTTTGAACCAAGCCCTAACCTAACAGAAAAAGTTAGAACAACAGGAATAATTAAATTAAAAACACAAAAATTGTGCTTGGCCCATTCCAGTTTGTTCTAGGCTACAGTTATTTTCGAACGATGCTGTATAGCGGTTAAAAATGCATTTCGAGAAACTTTACACCATTCCTAACCAGGTTTTACCTTCGCCACTCGCCCACAATCGTCCTACAAGAGTTTTTTTTTCATGCCGCATTGCATTCAACCATCCCTAACCGCCATAACAGATGATAACACAGGCGCGTGCTACGGTGGAAAAATCCCAACCCAATAGGGCGACGAGGAGCCAGTAGGTGGCGGCCCCCGCCCGTTTTGGCACTGGGCCAAGTGGGGCCACCAGTCTACTAGTAGTAAGTCATAGTAGTGATAGTTGTTACATTATCAAAAACACCGCACACGCTACCAGTGTAAATAACAAGGATAGACAGGCAACAACGCAGAGGATGACGGGATAATTTGAATGCACCAAACAATAGTGGGGGACGTAGAGGAGAAAAATAAAAGCAATTTCCTTCCTTCTGACGATGAACATTAAAAAAAAGATGATCCAAAAATAGCCAAAAGCCTGGAAGCCAGCCAACAAAACCCGATAAATAATAATAATAAGCCGCTCTACACTCGATAAGTAGGACGCGCCCGCCAGGTGGCGCTACCTGTCCGTGGTGAAGGGGGGGGAGAGGCGTCGTTGACCCTGCAACGTTCGGCCTTGGGTGTCGTTAAACGGAATAAAACCAAGAGATAAACGTCGCTATTCCCCAGTCTCTAATAAACCCCGGGCATTTACACCTACATACTGCGGACATCACCTATGGAAAATGCAACGTCCGGATAAACGCAGATTGGCACATTTGCCAATATGACACCTAGCTAACTCATAAATGGGATTTTCATTTGCGACAGGCCAGGGATAATTATTCGATTTCCTTCCTCCTTAATTAAATCCAAGTTATTTGATAGCAGTGGTCATGGAATGGATTCCATCCTAGCTGAAAACTGATTTGGATAGGTTTTCAGTTAAGATGACCACTGCTAATTTACTTTTTAGTCAAATTCATTTTGGTACGTACTATTACATGTTTAAAACGCTTTTAGGCGCTTACAAAAATGCCACAGATGGCGTTGTTGTCCTACCTTGCTTAGTTTTTCGCCTTCGTGGTGTGGCAGCAGCGTACGCAATGACTGAAAGCCGGCGTTGATGCTCTGCATGCGGCGGCGCTCGTTACTATTGGCGATTTCTCGCCGGAGTTTTCGTTCTGCCTCCATTTGGCTTTTCGGAGAATCTGGTCGGTTGCTCAACCTGAAACAAAAGAAACTAGTTAAATAATGCTTGTATTAAAAGTTGAAAACTACTTAAGCAGTCGAAACGAGAAAAACAGGCGAAACTCTGTCAGTAAGTACATTTGCTATCCGCAGACTGGCACATTGAGCTTTTTTATTAATTAGTAAGAAATGGAGAAAACTCGAAACAAAAACAAAGTTTCGGAAACATGTTTGTTCACCAGTTCTATGTGCAGGAGATTCAGCAAACATTTGGCGAAATAAAAAACATTTTGGTAGATGAGTTTTTGGTCATCATATACAGGCTTTGGTACGAGCGCCATGACTAGAAAACAAGCTCACTATCGTTTAGTTGACATGTTTGTAGCAAGCTTGTTTGTTGAAAACTGTTCCTGAAAGCATGTCTGGCTGAGTTTAATTGTATGTTTTGATAAACAATGTTGCAGAAATTGTGTTTCATGTTTCGTGTTTACATGCAGAAAATGCATTTGTTTGGAATGACCGTTACATATTGCAGACAAACAAATGAGAAAAGATGGGTGCTCAAGATGCGCGTTTCCATGGCGCCGTAAGTATAGACTGTTCTAGTTTCGGATTTGCAAAATTTTCAATCTATTTATCCTCCCGTACATGTATTTATTTGTTTGAAATGGGGAGAAAGTCGCACAATACGTCGAATTGTGCGCGACTGCAGTTTTCCCCCCGACAGACGTTTCTATTGTATGCTAAAAATGATTTCACCTTGGCTGCCTATTGAGATCCACAATGGCGACCTCGTTCGGTTGACACGGAACTCATCCACACGAATCACAATTTATGAGATGCTCGTCGCATCCTCAAAAATCAATATTTGGGTGAAGAAACCAGCCAGCCGCCATTTTGCCTTCTGTTAAGATGAAAGGATTCACGCATGAATCATTTTTTCTATCTCAAAATGACAATTCCTTGATACAATGTATCAAAAGCAGAAACCCCTTTTATCTCATTGTTGCTAAACACGGAAAGAACACTGTTGCGTCTAATATGCAACATACAGCAGCGCCCCCTTGTTCGCAGCCGGTTGATTTCAGTGGTTCCCCGATACCTAATCTCGACCACAAATACCCGTCGTTATTGTAGCAATAACGAGCGAAACAACAACAAGTGTCGCTGTCTTTTATGCTATTATACCATGTCGACTGCCACGTACGCGTTTTATAAGCGCCCCCTTGGTAATTACGCGCCCCCCCCCCCTCACCTCCCCAGCAGCGCCCCCTGTTATTTACGAGACGAAAAGCCTTATTTATAATAGCCATATCAATAAATTTCGTTCTATCCAATAGCCTCGACGGTGGTCCCCCCTGTTAGTTATTACGCTTTATTTATTGGCGATTTAAGCAGGAAGGTCGGCCATCATCGATTTACAAAAAAAATATATACTGAAATTGAACGTTACGCGAACGACCAACCCCCGACACACTTTTTATATTTGTTTACGACGTTCTCTTCCTCACGTCGCAATTTATTATTAAATATTATCCTTCTAAACACCCGTTTTGATATCCATGCCCATAGATGGCGCTGTAGCTTCGGTTTTGCACAAATCATGGATTTTTAAAAACGATTCATTGATAATAGTAGTTTGCATCTCGGTACGTTATTTAGAACAACCTTTTCATTCAAAACCAATTTTTTTAAAATTTTTAAATAATAACAACAAGGCTATGTCATTGACACTGCAGCAAATATCGTTAACGTATAGGACTAGTTTTATGAAAAAAAATTGTAAGCCGTTAGCCGTTACACTTCCGCTACTGAACTTAAAACTCCAAAATCACAAGAAATTACATATGAATTTTAAATCACATGATCACAAATTTGAAATAGGATATGCAGTATTTACAGTTATCTTGCGTTTTTCAGAAAAAAATTGCCAAATCAGAACAAATTTGAAATGGGTTCTTAGTTACTGCTGCACATTTTGCTTAGACTAATAAACTAGTGCAGTAAAGAAATTATTCTGGGATATGTTTTCAAACTATTTTAACTTTTAAAATGCAGAATTTAGTTAGTAGGGGTATTCAAGCAATTACTTTTAGCAGATTAAAACGAAAAATTCGGTTGAAATATGCGAGGGCATATCTTCACAGGCACACATTTCAACTGATTCTATGTAAATTCGTTTTTTAATCGGCTAAGATTAATTGCGTGACCATCCCTAATAGTTTAAAAAATCACTGCAAAATTCTCCACGTCTACTTTATAATTTTACAACTTTAGTTAGGCTAGTTAGTTCTAGTTAGTGTATGGGAACCTGCCAACGTCCTGGGTTCTAATCCCAGAGCAACTCAATTTTTTTGAATGCATAATTTGGCGAAACAAGATAAAAGGCGTGAGAGCGTAATACAGGCGGTCATTTAAATAAAATGATGCGCGACTAATGCGGAGTCCCAAGTGGGTTTTGAGGGCTCAAAATGATGCTCCCCAATGTTGTTTTTGTTCTCCCTATTCTCCTCCTCCCTCCTCGTACGGTACGAGAGCGTGGTTGTTCACATCGTAGTAATAGTAGACAGGAAATGAGGTGATGATTACGATAAAGCATGGCCGAATTAAACAATCCATTCACAGACAACCGAACCACCAAACGACAGCATGCAAAACATATGAGCAATGAAGGAGGGGGGCCATTTTGTAACGCTAAAAATAGACTTACGCCCAATTAATATGTGAAAGACGAGAGGAATCGATTTTTGATATGAAACTCACTCGAAATAACATCTCTGACTGAATGGCGACTCCATTTACAGTTCGGAGGGCACGTTTACTGTGGACATTATTACATCCTTGATATGGGAAAAGTACTTAAATGACCGTAATGCAGATGTTTTCACTAATTAATATATTTTCACCCATGATGGAAAATTGTTAACCCCCTGATGACCACATGGGGTTCATCTGAGCACCAAATGTTTTAAATGTTATACATATTTGAATTAAAACTAATCATGAGCTTACTAAACTGTTTTTCAACATAGGATATGCTTCATTTATTTAGCATAAAATGCAAATGTAATACACTATCAACAAAATATGAAATGTGTTGAAACTTCTTCGAAATATAAAATAAAAGACTTTTTTAATGTTTTGGGTGAATGCAAAAACACATTGAGAAATTATCAGATAAGATTTGGCAAACTGGAAAAATTTAGAGTCAGATGTAGATTTTCCAGAAAACTTGATTTTTGAAAATATTACATTAATGGTCATAAGCTTTAACAACTGACAACTACTTGCAATTTAAAAAAAAAAAATTATTGAAATCAACATTATGAATATTTTAACCTTTTGGGGGGTCACAGGGTGGTAATTACAAGGTTTATGCTAGGTTTCGACAATGTTTCGTACAAAACCCTTCTGTAACCTCAGCTCCGGAGAAGTGGTTGGAGTAATTTAGGCGGGAAGGAGGGCAGCTGAGGGAACGGCGCTTTGGCAAGTTGCCATTTGGCGCATTCCTCGCAGACGGCGACGACATTTGCCATTGGTAGATGCGATACGGCGACGCACCCCCTCCTCCCAAAAACAAAAATCCCCATCTTATCAGATGGAAAGAATGAGACTGTCTCCTATTTCAATTTCATATTTTTCATATTAAATGCGGTAAAAACACGGACTTTGGATGCATGCTTTTGTGCGGCATAAGCACGAACCAACCACCGAGCATCGATCGACTGAGGTTGGCTTACTTATCTCATGAATGGACATTGAAAAATCGTAAGGGTTCCGGTCCACCCTTTAAACCACGCACCCAATGCAAAATTATTTCACAAAGATGAAAAATAACGTCGTAAATTAACTGGCGAACAGCAACAGGCGCCGGCGTACCGATTTCTCCCTTTTGAGAGGCATATATATTTTATGGCAGCCATGTTCCGTGTGGACGGTTCTTGGTCAGTTTTCCGGTAATATTTCCTGCGAAACCTTGACCATCGAAGTTACGATCTTGACAGTCGCCGTAATTTCGCACCGGCGAGCCCTTGAAACATTCTTTAACATGGGATGCCTTTGCTACGATTTTAGATAAATATCGCGTTTCAAAATGGCGCCGAGCATCGCAAATGAAACATGGAGGGCAGGGAAAAAAAAGAACCCTCGCACGTGCCCTGAGTTCGGCAGTGCTGTTGCACAAAAACTGAAAAATTCCTTAGCCATCCCTGCATAATTCCCTTTTAGTGCATAAAAATTGTGGGAACAGGGGATGTGCAGCCAGCATAGTCATGCAAGATTAACTGACATGTTTAATTTATAAGTTCTGGATTATGCCGTATATATGCACTTTAGGGCAAGGGTTCTTAACCTTTTTTGTACCAAAGACCCCATTGGTAGTAGATCCCTTCTCAGAACGGGGATTTAAATACGCAGGATTAGGAAAGAAAGCAATTATGTTGCATTACAGTTCGGTAATCTAAATATTGTTTTTCTTACAAAAAAATAATGGAAATCTACCGCAGACATTTTTGATTGATATAAATGCCAGTTTGCAGGAAATACAATTTTTTAGATGTGATTCCTGCAGTGACCAATGCATTTTAAATTTGTAGACTAATTTTACACACAATAGAATTGCCAATGAACTAGTGACTAAAGACTGGTTCATATTAAGTTTCCTTTAAAAAACCTATGCTTTTCTTTGACAAATATTGATTTTTCCAGAAATCAAAAAATGTCATTCTCCATCCATCTTTTTTTTTTTTTTTAGCAATTCAATTTAATAGTTCAATGCATTTCAAGTTTACCTAAATAAGGACTTTTCCCCCAGCTGGGAAGGATTACGTGTGTTCATAGCAGGTGGGGGCTGTAGTTCAGAGGTAAGAGCGTTTGCATGGCAAGTGAAAAGCCCCGGGTTCGATCCCCGGCAACTCCAATTTATTTTTTCTTCAATTTTGCATCGCAGTACCCAAAGACATTGCCGTGATTTTGCACAGTAATATTGCATCTGATAAAATGTGTCTTGCATTTACGTTTCCAAACACGTTTTCCTTCCAAAATTTCTCCCTTTAATATCCAGGGCCCAAAAGCCAGCCAGACAGTTGCGCTATTTAGCGTGAAGCGGCTGGCGGGAAACAAAAATCGATAAATGCAGTTAGTAGTGTCTGGGGGCCGCTCCTGGGACACCCCCAGCTCCCCCTGCCCTCGCTTCTCGCCTCCCACGACTGAAGAAAAAGCTTATGTTCGCAGCTGAAAAAAAACACCACCAGCTCAATGCCCAAACATGCCAGACTCCAACCAGGTGGAATACACGTTAATCAAAGAACACATGGACAAAAAAAGGCATTTTTAGTAAAAGGGTAAAGGCCCCTTCACACTGTCACGTTTTCGCTACGCTACGCGCCTTTACGCAAAATATGACGTCACTAGCAGACAGCTTCGCCACGCGTAAAGGTCGCGTAGGGCCGCGTAGGAGAATAGAAACAGTTTCTATTTCGACCAATGGGGAAGCGAGATTTCTCGGCCATTGGGAAGAGAGATGGAAAAAGAAGACATTCGCGCCATTTGCGTTTTCGATCGCCAGATGGCGCTGCCAGTGCGGCCAGTATAGCCAATCAGAGAAGAGGTATTACGTTACGCGGACTTTACAATGTGTAGGGTGTTCGCGTTACTTCCGCGTAGCGTAGCGAAAACGTGACAGTGTGAAGGCACCTTCATAAAGAACAAAATGCACGTGTTCATACTATTCAGAGCACGCGCGCTGTGACGCAAGTTGTGGGGGTCGTCCATAAATTGTGCTCACCTCCACACTTTTTATGGGGGTATTGATTGCCATAAATCATGTGCGCAGTTCACCAAGATGACCCACATGCATTAAGGCGTTACATGCAATTTAATAAAAAGTACCATCTTATCACCCGCATTGCAGCACACCCAATGGTACTTTCATGTGCTGCCTCCTACTGGAAGGTACTAGCACTTCAGTTCAAAACGGCATGGATACATACGCCACCAGGGGGTGCGGATACCGGTTAATTAATGAAGGACCAGTTCATCATTCGCTATTGGGGACTCGAGTTAACCAATTTTGGTGCAACCTCTCATCCTTCGTGCATTATTATTGATTTTTGTAACCAATTCAATTAACGCCCCCGCTACGACGCTCTTTACAAATTCGCTTCCGTGCTGCGGGATCAGCGTGGGCACGTTGCCTGGTCCTCCGACTTCGGTGGGATCAATAGCCAGCTGACAACATGACGTCATCACTCATGCCCTATGGGGGCGAGGAAGAAAAGAAAGCGCCCACTGGCGGGAAACTCACACCGGCAAGGAAAAATAGTTCTAGAGATAAGGCGAGACATTCAAAGCCCTTACCAATTAAATCTGCATAATCCCTTTAGGTATGCTAAGTTGGACCACCTGAGCTATAATGGTATATAGTATGGGCCTACATTGTAATATTTAAAAACCGTGTTAGAAAAAGGTACCTTAAAATAGAAGGCAATCTAACCTCCTAAAGCTGACCAGTCATGTAATGACAGCGTGCCCATTGTTTTGTATACAAGTTTGACCCTATTAAGTGTAGGCTCTCTATAGAACAAATTAACCTGAATGCTATTTTCCGACTAAAAGTATGTGGAATGGAATCTGCCTGTAAGAGGTATTTCCCCTTTAAAGTCTGAGACCCCGTTTGTTAAGACTGGTGAATCGATACGCGGAGACGGGGGGCTAGGCGAAAGGGGGTGAAAGCTGGGAGGCGTCTGTCTTCGCCGGCCGGCCGGCGAACGACTCGAGACGGCATCGGCTGAGCTAGACGCGCCGTGCTTTCCCCGCGCGCACCACCCGGCTTTTCGTGACGCCATTAACGCATCGTAGTAGTACGACGCGATGACGCTACTACAAGCGATTGTGCGCGCAGACTCCGGTTAGGCCTAATCTGCGATTAAAAACCTCCGATGGGGCGTTTGGCGCTACCCGTCGTCTTAATCAGCTGCGGCCTTGTAATTGGAGATAACGTGATATATTTAAAAGCGCCATCAATGAGAGTTTAAACGTAAAAAAAAAAAACAGCCGGGGCGGCGTAGTGACCAGCTGATGGCGTAAATAAACAGGCGTTAGGTTTAACGCTAACCTGCCATGAATGAAAAAGGTGGCAAAAAAAAGCTAAAGGAAAATACACTACAAGTTCTAGAACATTCCGCAGAAATGTTTCATTCACATTCTAGTGACACATGATCGTAACCTTGCCTACACCCGGCACAGCTGAACTTAGAGGCCCTGCTGATTCAGTTTAGAATATGGGTGGTTTTTAAGGGCCTAAACACATGACTACACACAACAAGTTCAGTTAATTTTCTAGTGTCCGTGAAGAGAAAAATAAAGTCTTTTCATTGAATTTTAGTGAAGCGTCCGATTTTTCACCATAGTTTTGACGCGTAACTGATGTGTGTGTAAATGAAACCTTCGTGGTTTTCAACTCACATCACATCGAATCTGGAGCCAAAATTGTCACGGCACATCATATACGGTTTTTAGGAAGATTTTATCTCATTTTTTTTCAAAGAAATTAAGAAACATCACGTGTTTCAGAAAATAGTTACTCATTCAAATGACCAGTTTTGACGGGCGTGCAACTTTGTGCTCATGCGTGGGGGTGTTTTTACAATTAGTGTATAGTTGTTACATTTTGTACACTCTCACAAACTTTAGCGGCACACTATACTGTTGTTTACATGCACTACCTGCATATCTTGGTAGGTTTAACCACATAGCGCCAGCGTCAAAACAGTTTAAACATTTTCTTAATAACGCAGAATTTGGTAAAACATTGACTATAAAATCGTGCAATTTTGTAAACGGAACAAAGTGGGAAAAAGCGTATTTGACGCTAGAGCGAACGATCACGAATCGCCCTGAAATAGCGTTTAACGAACGCGTGGTCTACGATCGTTAACGACGACCGGCTTCGCGCCAGCTGTTGGGGGCTACTCCTACGCATCAACGTATGCCTACGAAGGCGCCATTTTCCGCAGTCCGCGACGTAGAAAATCTACGTTCGAAAAAGCGTGGCGTATTCGTACAACACAACAACAAAAAATCATGTCACAGAAGAGAGTAAAAAAAAACGGACTTAGAAAAAAAAAAGCACCGTCACCACGTTGAGTCGCAGTGTAGGCCTACGCACAAAGCACGGCGGAGGAGTTTGCTTACCTGCACAGGCTACCGATCACCTCTTCCTCGTGTCTTCTGAAATCTTGAAGTGTCCTGCGTCTCTCCACGTTCCGATGAAGCAAGGCCATGAAAAGGTGACGAACAACGATCGACGAATTTGAGTAATTTACGCAAACAAACACACGATTGATGTACAAACGCACGGGAATCGAACGCTCGTGTCGATGCCTATTCACGCGCAGATTTGTTTGGCGGGAAACAGTAGCCGGGGAAACGAGTCACCCTCTGCGCGCCAGCTGTGTGCTTCCGCGGCGAAGGCGGTATACGAACGTTTGAGGATTAGTAATCCTGAATAAACTCGTGGGTCTCCTATAAACACCGGGTAAACATGTCCTATCGCTTTCCGGGTCAAAATGCCACGTTGGGACCGTTTCCGGAGCAAAAACACGAGTGGATTATTTGAACGTGCCGGCTTGGGGACCTGATTACCACCGGCGCGCAAGAATACAACGATTGCTGAGCCAGCTGTTCGACGTGGGCTCGGTAGGGAGAATTTGGAGGATCGGAACACGTAGAAAATACACCGAAAATGGCAAGGAAAACGCGAAAAAGATGGAAATTGACACACAAATGAGTGTCGAGATGGTGTCGGCGTCTTCTGGCTAGAAATCCGGCTAAGAATCCACGCGGTTTATGGCCAAAAATACGGAAAACAACAACGGCTGTGGAAGGTGATGAATTTAAATTCTTAGGAGTAGTTACTACGAACGGAGCGGGCAGCCAATGGGAGAGGCCACCGTGTTGGCGCCGCCCCGCCCACCTGACAATCAGCTTTTTGGCGGGAAAACGTGGGTGACGTCACCTGAGACCATTTTCGGCGTCTTTAGGCCTACTAGCCCAATGTCTGTGAATGGTGGCAAGTTATAGCGGGAGTTTTTTTCATTTTTTTTATTATTAAATATCATGTAAATAAAATGGACTTGTTAAGCCTGGGCTATTCCAGCTGTCGACCTATGGTGCAACCCTCTACATGTTTGAAGGATGCTGACCTGCAAGCAATAGGCCACATCGTCAGCTGGGAATACTTGTAAATCCCGGTTAAATTTGGTTTTAATTGCCGAATTCAATTAACCAGAACGCGTTGTATATATTTTTGGAAGTTGCACCACACACAAAGACTGTCATAATCTGTATTTCTTGGAAAAATCCTAGAACCAGAAAACATGTGCCAAAATGTACCCAATAGCCCGCCAAAAATATTTACGGCGGGGAGCACATTCCTGTTTTGGTGGGATTCCATGGTTAAAACCGGATTGAGCGGTCAAGACGAGAAATTCCAGGTTTGGACTGGATAAAAGGTCCAGAATCACAGTGAAACCAATTAATTGCCAGTTCGTCGGTGGTTTGCTGCAACCATCCAGCACTGGAATTATTAACCTCGCAACGCCTATCGCCTGTTTAAATTTGCCATCAACTAACATTGCCCAAGTAACTAACGGCATTCTCCGTATTTACCAGATAACGCCAGCCGACAAGAAGGTAAACAGTACTAGACGTCAGATAGCGGCCAAAATATCGAGAAAAACAAGTCTCGAAATATGAAGGGGGGGAGGGGTGGGCTAATCCTCTGACCCCTGACCTGTAAAGGGCGTCAAAATCTACCAGAACGCATTTTGAATGAACAGAACTGCAAAATACTGTCTTGTAAATATTCACACAGATGCATTTTATAATTTGCTTAATATTCACGTTTGTCAATAATTATTAAATATTAAATTCCAAGCATGCATTTGTTTAAAAGCACAACATTTGCAATAAGGGGGAAGATATTTTTTGATGCACCCGGCACCTCCACGTTCCATTTCCAGTCGTCGCCGACGTTTGAATTTCAAGCCGGCGTTTAGGCCTAACTGAGGAAACATGTTTTTGCAAGAAAGTTTCGTATTACGAACGATGAAGTTCTTGTAATCGGTCCGGTTAATAAGAGGTCGCGGGTGAGGGACGTATAATTCAATGAATGAATCGTGGGTTACGCGGCTTACACCGCACGTAAACGCCGAAAACGAGCAGATCGAAAGTTTCCCAAAAAATGCCATAAAAATGTGGGTAAATTTAAAAGCTTAAACCAACCGGTAAGGTCCTTAAATAATAAACGATAATGTGAAATGTGCCTGCTTACCTTAATGCACGATGAACTTCCTCGTCTTCGACAGAATTTCAGGGGGTGAAGTAAAATCCCGCGCTTCCCCTCACTACAAACTGGCGTAAAATACTACTCTTACTACTTTACTACTATGAAATTTACTACAAAGCCGGACAGCTGGCTGCTGCGTAACGCTGCGTCATCTAGTGTCGGATTCGAGCACTGCACTTTGGTGGGCGTAAAGGTGGGCCCTGTAGTGTTTTGCCATCAAGGGTCCATTACTGTTACACACGTGCAATATAAAAACGTTTCCAGCGCGGGAAACAATACAAATCGTTTATTTTGGAGTCCTGGGACCCTTTCTCGGGATTATGGGGAATGTTCAATTCAACTCAGTACCCTACAGTCAGTAAATGCCATATGCGCAGGCCTGACGAGAGGTGGGCCCGGGCCTCCGGAATATGTGTGAAAATAATTTAAATGTTGAATAAGACCTTTTGGAATTGACATGAAAACTGAAATACGTAATTTTACTACACTAAAAATTCAATTTTTCTATGTTAAAAACACAATTTTTCTACGATAAAAACGCAATTTTTCTATGGTGAAAATGCAAATTTTTCTACGATAAAAACGCAATTTTTCTATGGTAAAAACCAATTTTTCTAAGGTGAAAGTGCAATTTTTCTTTGGTAAAAACGCAATTTTTCTATGGTAAAACGAAGACCATATTTCTTTTCCCGAAATGTGATGACATATTCGGCTTTGCCCTCCCCCCTTTTCCCTGGGCCCGGGCTTGGCTCTCGGCGCCCCTGCATATGCGGGGGGGAGAGAACATTCGTTCCAAATAATTTCAGGAGAATGCTCTTACGTCAGTAGCGACTTGGACTTGGTTATTTTGGATTTTTACTAAATCTGGATTTTCGCCAAAAAGGCTATTCCATCGTCTAATTGCATGCAAAAAGAATGCCAAATAGTAAACATCCGTCTTGGCACGAAGCTCAGTCAAAGGATTAGTGTGATTATGACTGTCTACTCCTATGGTGGTCGCTAGGTGTTAATATATGGGAAACAAGATGTGAATAACAAGAAAGATTAAAACGTTCGAATAACCCCATAGATAACTTTTCGCGTCTGGTCCTCAACGTGTTCCAATTTAGAAAGTGGGGCATTTCGGCCCCCCTGCCCTATGCTGGACCACTTCCATATATCATGATAATGGACCATCCTGTGAGGGTTCCAAATAGGAGCGCAATATTCCAACATAGGGCGAACCAGAGTTGCGCCCCCAGATACTTAACAGTATCTGCAGCAGCGAGTTTAATATCAATAATTATGCTTAGATCTTTTTAAAATGTATAAAAACATTTTGATTTTTTTGGATGCTGTGAAATAAAAGGTCCCACGTTACAATTAGTATCGCAAACCAAATGAGGACCATTGTTTATTATTATTATTCCAAAACTCTCATAAACATAATTAATTGGCCCCAAGTTTTGCTTTGGATGCAATATAACCTGGCATCGGCCATGATAAATTTATTTATTGTCTAAATGTGTCCAATTTCTGGTATAGTGAACACATTTGTTCAATTTGGTTTTTTCTACCTGGGTGAAAAATTAGTATGCCGCGGCAATTTAATACCTAGTATGCTATGCCACGAGTTGATAAAAGTTGAAAAACATTGCCAATTACCTTTCACGTACAATAACAGAATTCTTCTTATCCGTCCAGTATATGAAGCCGATGGTTATTTAGTTAAGGGAGAGAGACGGTTAACCCGGTGTTTGACTAGTGTAATTACTTGTATTTGGAAGATAAGTATTAATATATAATAGGTTTATCTTCACCTTAATTTGTATCAATCTAATTCCTATAAGATTGGTTTCAGTTTTTCTTAGATCATCACTAAAAATGATTATTTAAAATCAAACTTCGCGCATTTAATTCCCGCTCTTGACAAGAGACCTTCTGTCTTTTCGATGAAGCGCCGTTTTTAAAATATGGAAAATAGGCGCGAAATTTGAAAGTAAGGCAATACTTATGCGATAAAACTGAAATTGTTTTATTACATTAAATTGATTCTGAAGATGGTGTGAAACCATTTAATCTAAATTTAATCCACCTTGCAAATATTTTGTTGTTAAAAAAGGAAATATCTGTGAAAAGTTGTAAACATTTCAGAGATTGACTTTGTGAGGAAAGTTTGGAAAAAACTTGAAAAAAAAAACTAGCTTAATTCTGTTTTAAGCTTTATTTATTTACAATTAATGTACAATAGACGCAATTGTATAATTTAAAAAGAATCACAATTGAGGTAAAATAACGTGAAGCCTTGTCAGAGGCAAAGAGCAAGTTATTTGAAAATAGTAGTTTCATGATTTTTTAAGTACATGTATGCATAAACCTGTTTATCCCCCATCAAAACATGATATTAAGTTGTATCATTTTTAAACCTTTATTAGCTGGAGTTAAAATGCCAAAACATTCCCTGGTAACCATGTACGGTTTCAAGGACTGAGATCAAAGCGGCTTTTTCTCGTAATTGTCATAAAGGATGGCACCTTATATAGTCTAGGAAAAAATTGTCGCTATCAGACAGCTCATAAATTAAGAATTCATCATTTGTGGTTGCTATTATTTGCCATTTTTACTTTACAACATGGAATTTGAAAGTATTATAAAGTTTAGCTTGTGTAAATTACTGAAAATGTTGTTACAAATTAAGTAGGGCAAAGATAAACTGTTGAATTTAGACTTCTGCCTTTTTAGATTTCAATGTCGGGATAATTTTATTAAAAAGTGCAAACAACCGTACTCCTGGATTTATACAAATTCTTTTTAGTCCTCGTCAAATAGATTAGACTATACAGTATAATACTTAGCAAAATAAGAATATTTTCCCTAGGTTTTGTAGACAATATTTTAACTAATAGTTTGTTTGGTCTTGCAGGACTTTTAAAAAAGCCCGTTATAATATTGGGCCGTTGGATTTAGCATGGGACAAATGATTACTCAAAATGGCTACGGATCTGGTTTTACTAGAATTTTCTGCAATTTAGCTGCAGACTATTATTTAAATATCACATTGGCATTATCCAGCAGAACTTAGGTATTTTCAAAGCTTCATGGAACAAAAATCGTCTGTAACTAACTATGGTTCTGCAATATAAAGCTTCAAAAAACCAACTTCAATAAATAATAGATAACTTAATTTAATTTAGTAATACTGCTGGCAGATCTGCAAAGCATGCAGTAAGTTGCAGTAATTGCTTCATTGAACTCTGAAAATAATGTAGCTTGTCATAGCAAAATTGTGGTATGAATGATTGTATCTGTGTATGATGAATTGTATTTTTCACTTATTTACAAATATTTGTAATCATGTAAAGGTTTGAGGGGTAAGTGTGCTGCTAGAATTTGTCACAAGCAGTTCGTTAGTATGTCGCATTTGCCAACTTGCCCTGCTCATCAATTACCTTTGTCCGTTATTATAGCACAGGTTCATCACAGAGTTTCGAGACAGCTCATTATCAATGAAATCAAAAAGGGACAACAGGGAAGTGATCAGATGAAAAATCACTTATTACAAGACATTGTCATTTAGCGTAATTTGATAAATTAAGACAAATTTATTTCACGCATTTCTGGTAGACTTCCATAAAAAGCTGTCTCGATTCTCTAATCTCGTGTAGAACCTTCGCGACAATTTTACGTTAATATCGCCTGTATTTGTCAAATTAACCGTTTCTGTTTTTTGATTCCACCTTTCAGCTTGTGCACGTGGATGATGACGTAAATGAGCATAAGGACCATGATGATGCACGCACAGACGAACATGTAAATCCACAATGTGTTCACGTAGTCGTTGGGGACAGGACAATTTATCGCACATGTAAAGTCTGAGGTTTGATTTAATTTCAACACGGTCCAGGATAAAATCTGTCAGGAAACAGAAAGTTAGGTGAACTCGAAGGAGTAGGTAAGCCAATGAAAATAAACATTTTAGTAAAAAGTCAGTTTTTTTGTCAATATCATGAAATGTACAAGTATGATAAAGGTCTAAAAGTAAAGCATAGTTACTTGATTGACTGTGTAGTTTACGATATTTTCCATGTAAGTGTCATTTAACGGGCCTTCGTTCATGCCCATGCTTTTCAACCTCTGCAACAGGTTAGCCACAGTCTCGTTCACAGCTTCGTTTTGATTATGTGCGGACCTCCATTTATCTGTAATAGTTAGAATTTTGCTTTTAAGTTTTTGCAGAAAGGGAAACGAGAAATTTTTTTAAGTAAGTTTTGTTTTAAACTTTTAATACTTGACAGACAAAATGTTCTTTTCCCCATGAGGATCTCAATTTTCGTATTTTTAATTTCCCAAATAAGTTTTGCGAGATTCTTGCCCTCGTACTTCTTTTATTAATCATCTTTATGTTTTGAATTCTTTTTATTCCAAAACCAAATAAAAACTTCAATGAAAAGTTTGTTTTCATTTGAAAACAAATGGTCTTAGACAGACTGAATTAAGAGAATTTCTGATTAAGTTTGTAATTTACATGTGAAATGCCCAATAGGTAGAAAACATGTGCAAATGTTTACAATTTTCATGGGCACCCTACATGGGTCCTACAATTGATATCATTGGTTCAATTCGGAACCCTCCTTTAGACAGGAGTAACCAATTCTAATCTAATCTAAAACGCTCCTGAACAAGATAATACCCTGAATGACACGTTTTGACAAGCTGGCTGGCACGATTATTTTTATAATTAATCCGCTCCTGTAATCTGTTCACGCATAAATCGAGATAAACCAAAGAAGAAAGGAGAATAACGAACCGATCATAACTTCCACTTTTGTCAAATTGTTAACGGTTTCAACGAATTGGTTCAGCAAAAAGTTTTCCGTTCCTTGCCAACATTCCAGGTCGTCGCCATCCACCGTACATTTGTTTCTTGAAAACAGAACGAAGTAAAAAAAAAAGATTAAAGCTAAGAATGCAAAATATGGCGGGGTTTTACGTAATCGTTTACGGTTAGCGAAATTTACTAGAATTAATCACATCGAGCAGACTTTGGAAACGACAGAGAGGATGTCTACGTTTGGACATGGCACTAAAACGAAGGGCGAAACGAAAAATTGTTGAAATGTACGAAATAATTAAACAAAGCGAAGCAACTACAAACGGAAAGATCAGAAAATGTAGTTAACCGCCATATCGACGTCGGACTTACGAGCATTCCAACGCATCTTCCGATTGGCAAAAAACAGACATTAACAAAATTGAAAGAAAAACACGAAAAACGTCCATTCTAGCCATTGCAAAAAAACTGGTATTCACCTGTTCATTACCAGATTACATTACGAATGCACATTAGAATACTTAAAGTTACGGCGCTTTTGCTTAGGTACTGCTGTGCAGTGCCAGCGATGGGTTTACAGTGTGTGCCATAAATAATTCTACAGTAGGACAACCGTATATGAAAAGTTATGAGAATAGTTAGAAATACTATGGGCCAGGATTTTTTTTTGGAATTCCGAAAACGTGTTTAATAATTCTGACCCCAAAACTAATTATGTCAAATGGAACACACTTTCAGAATGTCCCTTGCATCATTTTCATTCCCTTATTAACAAGTACAGGGATTTTCCCATCAATTTCTGTTCCAAAGTTACCCCATCATGTAGGATAAATTTGGATCGTAGGGGCCATTCAAAAAGGACGTTCTCAAAATTCCTCCAAAAATCGCCCACCCCCTTCATGGACGTCCACAATTTTTTTATTTTTTTTTTAAAAGTAGCTAGGGTGTCCAGAAAATTTGTTGGAACATACAAAGGAGATCGAATCCTATTAATTTATTAGCATCCGGCTGGCAAACCAATTCCACGACATTTTTCCAGATTTTTCTGATTAATGGAAGTTTCCTGACAACGAAGGAAAATTCCAGTGCAAAATTGGTGTTTAAAGGCTCCTTCACACATTTGCGTTTTTCCTGCGTTTCGGTCCTGCGTTGCCTTGAAACGTGCGTCAACACCCTACACACATTCACGTTCTGTGGTG
>JAQGBW010001292.1:0-27536 GCA_034698625.1 Julus scanicus
GTACTTTTAACGCGTTTACATGGCTGACTCAATTGAAGCAAAGTACTTTTAAGTGCTCATGTAAACGCAGTATTAGTTACCCTGCACTATGTGATCTATGTACGAAATAAGGAATAAAGAATTAGCATAGCCCCTGACTTTCAGTTTGACAAAAACTTCTCAAAACCAATCTCAATCACACCATGATTTCACAATCATACATTTATTACAGTTTGTTAAATTCGCGTGAAATATCCACGCAAAATTCTCACGATTTCAAAAATCATAATAGTAATTAATGATGACTGAAAAACAAAACGTTAAAAGAAACCAGAAACACGTCTGTGCGACGGTGGCGCCACGTGGAACCCCTGCGACTTCTGTACAAGGATCAATTGTTTTCGGAATTGTCACCTGCGATGGCTGTGTTCACCAAATATACAATTTTTTAAAACGTTTTTCTACTCATTTGATAGTTTTCACACTGCATCCACCTTCCGTTTACCTATTTTATTATTTATTAAAAATTCGTTATTTTTTTTCTTCTTCTTCTTCCGCCTTGTTGTTTCCCCGGGTGGAAAAGTTGCATATGAGGGCATATCAGACATACACATGGACATAGGTACCACATATAACACTGTTTATGCCCATATACGGACATATCAAGTAATTCGTCATGTATGATGCAAGTCAATGCATGTTTCTCAATTTCTAAATCAACTTTATTTAGTTAGGACTTAGTCGAATTTCTAATATGATGCTGTTAAGTCATCTAAGTATGTCGAATGTTTGAGATGTTGCCAATACAGGGTGTCCAGTAAATTTGTGTAAAAAATTCAAGCATATTTTAAGAAATTTCGAGGACCCCTTCCACGAAAAATTGCCACATTATTTCACTGAAAAGTCTGGATTTTTTGTATGGAGAATTTGGTGATTTTTTCCGATTAACGGAATTTTGCCAACAAGAACGTGAAATTCAAGCATAAACTATTGTTTAACACGAATTTCAAACATAATTCCCAACTTTCAAATGTGATACAAATCCAAGCATATTTCTTGACTTTCAAGCCTGCTGGACACCCTGCTTTGCGTATTCAAGTGTCTGTCATTGGGCTTTTATGGTTATATAGTTTCCCAATGTCAATAAATAAATAAATAAATAAATAAATATTTAATGCCATATATGATGACATCCTAGCATATTCATAAAGTAAAGTCGTCACCAACTTTTAAAATGCCCTGGTGAAAAAAACAATATAAATTTCTATTGTTATTTGGAACGTTGTTTTCTTTTGGTATCAATAGAAAATTTGTATTGGTTTCAATTGTTTTCTATGGTTTTCTATTGTATTCTATTGTTCAGTCAATACAGCTAAACCATAGAAGCCAATAGAAGTTAATAGAAACCATAAAAAACAATTAAAACCAATAAAGTGTCCAAATAACCATAGAAATCAATAGAAATCTCTACTGGTTTCTATTGTTTTTTCACCAGGGTGGCCACGAAACTGTCTAAAAAGCCATATTTTCGATTTGGTTTATTAATGGCCATATTTAAAACACATTCATCCATACAGTAAAATTTCGAATTTGGCCAAATACAACTAACTGTCCACAAAGTCTAACTTCATGAATGCTCAATTCCACGTCATATTTGGTACCACATCCATGTACTATGTCCAAAAACACAACCATTCAACCCGGGTTTTTCATCATAATTTCTTTGTCCACCATTCGTTATTTCTCACCATGCACTATTTTCACATGTCCGTGATGTCCTCAGCCGAGTCCCCTTTACACGACCGTATGAGCGAATTTCTCACTTGACTGTAATGTTGCGCAGGCAATGGCGGAAGAACAGGCACGTAATGACGGAAACGAGCGGCGTTGGAGTTCCGATTGAGGGTGGCGGTGCCGCAGCCGCCCCCCTTCAGCTCGCTGGCGACGTCATTGCCCACCAATTTATCGCCACATCCGCCACCAGAGGGCACCTCGTTGACCGTCACAGCGTCCTGCAGCGCCGCGCAGTGGTTGGCCCTTCCAGCCCACGTCTTCTCTATCAACTCGTAACTTTCGCCACCCCTCAGAGTGGTCACCTCGTGGTCGCGGGCAAAAGCTGCATTGTCCACCACTGTATCGCTGACCGAAATCACCTTGTTCCACTCGTTGGAAGCCGAGAGTTTCAGGTTTCCGTAGGATCCGTACCTGTTGTCCTCATCCGCTATCTTGCCAGAAGTTTTCTGCAAGTCCATCATCTTTCCAGAACCTTTCTGAAAGCATGAGGAATCGTCCACCGTCTTGCTCAGGGCATTTGGCAGCGCCCCCAGCGGCGTCGAGTTACACCTGTTGTCTGTCGACTTCCGGTCGAGGTGGTTGGACGACTTCCGGTAGCCAGTGTCGTCTTGCTGCTGGGCTTCGATGTCTTCGTGGAGAGCCGTCGTCTTGCTCCTGGAGTTTGGCAATGTGCTGTTGCACCTGTTGTCCGTTTCTGGTGTCTTGGCGACAGTCGCGCCACCATCTTCCGCCTTCCAGCGGTGGCGTTCCTTCCGCTTTTCCTTCTGTTTTTTGTCCTGTCTTTTTTCTTTTTTGCTGCGACTGTCTTTGTCCTTCTTGGAGGAGCCTGAAGAAGACGAGGAACGGTTCTGCTGGTTGCTAACATTCACCACATCTGGTTTGTTGGACAAGTTGCAAGTGGAGGATTTTGATGGACTTGTCAAATTTTCGATGAGAGTCCGGTCGCTGTCAGAAGCTGCCTCGTCACTGTAATTTCGCTGGACGCTGTTGGAACGAGACAGCCTTGGCAACGAGAAGGACATCTTCACCTGTCCACCACTCTTCTGGTGGTTGCCCTTGTAGTCGTGCACGTGATTGGTTGAATTGACAAGCTTGTGCTGGGACTGGTTGAGAGGAGGATGTTTGAGGTCCGAACCCAGAAGTCCTGCCTGTCGCCATTTGGCCAGCAGGATGCAGATGAGCAAGAGGACAATGGCACCCACCAGGATGAGGCCCAAACTGATGCCGGCAATTTGACCGCTGGTCAAACCAGATGCCTCCAGGTCCCGGAAGACTATCTCCAGGGTGAAGTTGGCCGCGAAGGAACCGGCCTTGTTTTCGGCAACACAAAGATAGTCTCCCGCATCTTGTTCGCTGACAGCAGTGATGGTCAAGACACTAACCTTGTCTGTTCCTCCGCTACTGACTTTCTCGTAGATAACGTACATCTTGACACCTTGGAAGAAACGCGTGAGGTTGGCCACTGGATGGCCTTGGCGGTACCACCGAATTATGGGCGTTGGATTGGCTGTAACTTCACAGACAAGAGAGGCATTTCGGCCAATGACAACTTCCGTTCGGCGGTTGCTGTAAACGCTATGCGGTTGACATGCAAGATCATCCAGCTGCAGTTCGTCCAACGTGTAACCTTTGACCTTTGAGGGCTGAGCACAGGTTGGGGGTAGCTTGTAGGGAATGTTGTACCTCGTCAACCAGACTTTCACCTCTTGCATGCCACAGTCGCACTTCCAAGGATTGCCGTGCAAGGATACACCATGTAGGCCCTTCAAGGGCTGGATGGACTTTCCAGACAGAGTTGTTAAACGGTTGTTGTCCAACTTCAGATGTGTCAACCCCTTAAGGCCATGAAAGGCCTTTGGAGACACGGTGTCCAACTGGCAGTGACTAAACTGCAAGTCAACCAAGGACTGCAGAAGCTGAAAAGCGTTGCTTTCCAGCCTCCGGATAGGGTTCTGGTTGAGGATCAAACGTCGCAGCGCCGGAATGTCCCTGAAGGTGCTGGTGGGCACGTCCGGCACTAGGTTCTTACTGAGGTCCAGCTCCACCAGGTTGGCCAGCCGGTTGAAAGCGCCCTCTTCTATTATTCCAATGCTGCAGTTGACCATGTAGATTCGCTGCAAGTTGAGCAGATTGGCCCGAAAGAAAGTGTCCCTTGTCACCTTTTGCAGGTTGTTGTAAGATATGTTGACAACCTGGGTGTCAGCGTCAATGCCTACCGGAAGTGCAACCAGGCCTAATTCGCCACAGTCCACCGTCTCCTTGTTCCATTTCCAAATGCATTTGCAACCAGACGTACAGACGGAACTGCCCATAGTAAGTCGCACCCAGGAAATGGACCAACAGTAGAGCATCAATAGAAAGGGCAGCAACATTTTCGAGTAGGACATCGTCCCCCGCACATGTCCAGCGGTTTCCAGGTCCTGCCTCCTCCGGTCGCTAGGTGGCGGTGGTCAGCGACGATCTGGATGAGTCGCCTGCAAAAGAGTAATTGGACAGAATGGAATTTATAGGATACTTAAAATGTCCATTAGTAAAACATCCATCTGGATTTAAAGTATTGTGTGATTATTATTTTTAAAATTTTATAAATAGCATAATGAACTTCAATGAGGCCTTCCAACAAAATTTCTCACTCCCAATATCGTACCTTTATCTTTAGCATTTCTGTCTAGTTGACTTCCAGCGAGCTTCTGGTCAGTCAGTAGGCTGGTCAGTCAGCGGTGCTAGTTTACGAAAGTAACGTTTATGGCAGTGATGAATTAACCTTCCAGAGATCATGTTTTTGGATGAAATTCTGCGAGCTCCAATAGATGTTCAGGATGACCTGCAATGAAAAAATGAAATGAGTCACAATTGGACAAATATGGCGGTGTTAACAACAATAAAGTTCCTATATAGTGATTTAACAGTTGATGAGTAATAATGATGGAGCGCCGTAGCCCTAGATGCGTAATAGGCGACAGGATTAAATCGATCAAACACTTTTGCACTTTAATTGGCTATTCGATGAGATGATGAACACTATGATGATATCGATGGATGAAACACCAATGACAACGACATCCAAAGTGGATTTATTTTGGAGATAGGATGGGATTTTCAGTTTTATGTCTACAGGTGGCGCTGCCAATATAAGGGCTTTGATACAGAAAAAACAAGGTTTATGGCACAAGGATGGTAGTATACCAACATTTTGAAGGGATGAAAACTCCAGTATTCATGATAAACATACCTGGATTGTAAATGAATTTTACAATTTACATTTTGCATGGACAACAAAAATAACTTGATTTTTGTAAGAAATAAAATAAAAATTTCAAAAAGCACGTTAATGTAAAGTTTAAGATTTTTAACCATTAAAAACCATTAACATATTGTCTACTATATTACCTACATGTCATTGGGAAAACTGACAATCATGGCCAGTCCACCACTGATAATCACATACCTACACAAATGTTGCCAGACGAATATGAAATTAGACGGATATTGCATGCATTTATGGCATATTATCTCGTGTAATATCTTCATAGAATTAGTTTTAACCGCTGACTGGAATTAGTGATTTCTTCGCATAAAACATTTGAGTTCTTATCGTCACGATTTTAAACGCCCTGCCAAATTTTTATGTCCTCAACCGCATAAAACTGAAACTGATTTCCATAATGCCAGTGAATTCCAAATGCGGGACAAAAGGAGATAATTTGAGATTTTCTCAAAAAACAAACGCTTAGACAAGTATAAGCCGCATTTTATGAACACGAAGAAGAAGCAAACGGTGAATTTTGTAACGAAAATGTGACATTTTTATGGGTGCTATAAGCGATCGAGACAAACACACAATCTCTCTCTACATTAATGCAACATTCGTGCTCGTAATTTATTATCTTTAATAGACTTTAGTAATTTAGTAGGAGACGAATGTCAGATTTAAGAGCGGCCTAGGAATCTATAAGGAGCATTGTGTTAGAAGAGGCACTAACTTAATTTATGCAATTGCCAACCCGAGTCGTAAAATTATTTTTAACATCGATTTTATGTTGAGTTGCGTAATTGTACGCTTTTAAAGGCGACGCGGTGATAAACTGACTGTTAAGTGCTGCAGACTTACGTAGATATCTTATTTAGGGTTTGGAAGGAAGAATATAGGGCCATATATGCCAGATTATGCCGAATAGAAGGACGTATTTGTCATACTTCATACTTGTCTGGACAAATATGCCATTTTATATTATTGTCCATTTATTCTTTCTATCTTCAAGTGGACTGTGATGTTAATCATGGAGGAAAAGTGAAATCACGATTCAATTTTTACAAAATTTGCTTTGAATATTTGTTTAGTATATGAGAGATTTAACATTGAGCTTATGATCTCTTAAATGAATTTTTAAAATTATATACAAGTTATAGAATAAATGAAAAACTCGTATGTTTAGGGCCAAGGTGATTTAACACGCGGTCCGCGAGCCAAATGTGGCACTCGAAAGTTTTTTGGCGGCTCTCGACAACTTTTACAAAAAAAAGCATATTAAAAACCATGAAAATTAGAGTTGGATCATTTTTAACACAATATAATTAATTATTTTTATAAAATTTTACTGAGTAGTTCACATAGGCGTTTATTTATGAAAAAAAGTTAAGTACTTTAATCATTAAATATTATAATTAGAGCTTGTATGGAGTCATTGTATGTGAATATGGTCCCATACCTAAATTTAGTCATAGTATATGGACACTTCTCATAATCTCAATGCTAAAAATCTATTAAATATTATTTTCTCCCAAAAATGCTACTTCTGTTTTTCACGAAATTGACTTTGTAAATTTGATTAATCTTGATGAAATTACCAAAAAATGCACGTTAATGCGTATTCTCCGAGGTGCCCAAGCTCGGAGGTGTAATTGGATCGATTTTGGCACGTAATTTGGACCCAGAAAAATTGTAAATGAAATTAAAAGTGTGTCAACCATCTCCAAAACGAGTGCATTTTCACGAGATTTGCCATTATAAAGCCTGACAAGAATTCCCTGGGGCGCTTCCACACCCAGGGTCGTTTTTGAATGTGTCATAAGTGACATATTGTAAGTGTCCCTCGTCGTCATTGGCTAGCCTCACCCCAAGGTACCCGACCGAACAAGCCCTTTTGGCGTCGATTGTTATTTCCCACGAGTTTGAAGTTTGATTGCTTCTGCGTTGGAATTAGATGCCACTGCCATAACCCCCATTGCTCTCTCATCAGGTTGGCCACGACAATGTAATTCCTGAATATGCAAGCACTGTTTACTCATCTGCTTATTTTCGGTGAAAATTGCACAACCACAATGGCTTTTTCCCCTTTCAGAAACAAAACGTGCCAATATTTAAATGACAATGAAAGCGAGCCGCCATCTTTGATTGATGGTATTGACACTGGTGAAAGGGAGTTTGTAGAAGCTCTTTTCTATTAATAACGAAAATAAACTAAGGGGGAGGGGAAAAAAATCTGGTGTTTAATCAATAGGGGGCGCTGCTTTTGATGGATTCAATCATATGGAACCGGAAAATGACCAGCTGTCACAATTTGTGATTATAACTTCCCCCATATTCTGTATATGGCCATATTAAAACTTAACCCCACAAACTTCCCCCACGTTTAGTATATCTGGTCATAATAATTGCAAAGATTACTTTGTACATGAAGTGATGCAACATGAGGCCATTTATTGCTATATAATTCCAGGTCAAATTTGCTCAAATGTTATCATATTAACTCCAGAAAATTGTACCGAATATGAGACCATATACAGCTGGCCATAAAATTTTACCCTGATGTAAAAGCTAGTATATGTGGACATTTATGGGCCATGATTGGTTAATGAAGGGGGTTTAAATTTTAGAATTTTCAAAAAAATAAATAAATACACAACATGAGAACAGTGATATATTGGTAGTTGTGTGAGACGAGGAAACTTTGTTGTCCAATTTCAATTGAATCTTGGTCATTGGTCAGTCTGACGTTTTCCAGTGAACGATATTTCACAAGTTGTAAGAGTGCCGACAAAGATCATCTTTAAGAATCCAAATTCAATTTGTGCCTTTCATCTTCTGCTGTTTGTTTTATTGTTATGGCCCTGCGTTTCTTTGACAGTACCAGAGAATCGAGATCTTTTTGCTTTTCTCTCTTTTCATTTTTTTATTTCTGCAGATCAAGAAGAATGAAATTCTACTTTATTTTCCCTTTCGCCCCACATAAAGAAAAGTATTATATTTTTAGTTTATTTGTATAAATGTCGTCTGGACGTCTGCTATTCAATTGTTGTCTGGCCAAAACAGCGGAAAAACCGTAAGCAAATCAGAAAAGGAACAACAAACATGGCCGCCTGTGGCAATTTTCTGCTGAATACAGATGTATATGGTGGGTGGTTTTATGTTTGGTAGGACCAGAAATTTGACGTATTTCATTTCTAGTAATACTTTATAATATATTTAACGCTTCCTAATTCATGTATTGTATGGCAATGTTACATTCGGTCTTTTCAGAAAAAAACAAGCTTTTCAGACCTCTCGGGAGTTTCCTAATTTACTCAGTAGATGCCTCCACGGTGCATTTTCGTTAATTTCATCTAAACATTTAATCTCCCCAAATACATAAATGAATAAATAAAGAAGACATTAGCTCCCCTTCATTGTCTTATGTCCTCCTAAAGACAAATTGAAGAAAATATTCTAATTCCTTGCAGGATTTATATATTTAGTTTTAGCCTTATGTGTTCTTTAATCAACTGTGTATTGCTAAATTACTTTAGGTTTATAATTTCTAGCAATGAACATATTGAGTAAGTGTGTGTGGGTATTGGCATAATATATTGAAAACCGATGCCAGATTTAGGGAATGAAAGAATCCAGTTGCAAGGCAACTCACATTTCTTTCAAAAATCAATACAGCCTTTTTAAAAATGTTTAGGATAATATGTATATAATGAAAGTCTTGAATTCTAGGATAGGGATAACACTAGGTTAGATAGAATGGGTAAAAGAGTCGGCAAAGTGTACCCAAGTCGTTGAAAGACACGGCAATCAATATTACTGTTTAATTGAAGTTTAATTTGTATCTTACCATATTTCTAATATTATTTTGCAATAAATACACATGACCAAGTCAAGCGAAAATTTATGATATGGTTTATTTATGGGCACCTTAAAAGATAGTCAAATCAAGAACAATTTCATAACTTTCTTGTGTAGTTAATTGGTTTTAGAGATTAACGTTCTTGTAGTTTCGATCAAATTTCTGCAACTGGCCAAATTTTGTAAAAAAATCAGATAAGGTGTACTTGCCAAAACTATATGACAACACGTACGTTTTCCTTACGTTATGTATAACAAAATACAAAAATGTGTAATGCACATTTCTCGAAAATAAGCCTACTTACATAATTAATGAATTTGCTTAAGTGTTCAGGTTTCTATGATCACGAAGGTTCTGCTAATTAGATTTTTTTTTTTGATTTGCGACTAATTTCGATACTGCAAATCTGCTGATAAATAAAAACGAGAAATAGCACGTGAAATAAGCCTAACAAAGAGCACTGTCAAAACGTTTACCCGAGATTTCCGCTTACTTGACAAGAGTTTTGAGAGCTGTCAAGACGAATAAATGAATTTTCTGCGGATAAAGATTAACAATTAATTAGAAAGGAAATGTTGAATTATCTTTATCTGACGTATCTTCGCAGAAACTAAACGAAATATCGCTCACATATAAGGATTTAAGAGAGGTTTCATGTATATTTTCGCATTTTTTTTCCAGTTTCACTTAACTGCATTTAATTAAGCTTATCAATGCGAGAAAACGTTATTTATCTAGTCCTAATTTGCAGTATTAAATATCTTTAATAATTCTCCAAAGCTCGCATTTCATTTTATCCTGAATAATGAATGCAAGTAGCTTTTGAGATCACTAATAAAGTATTTTTAATTTGCCAAAATATGCATTTATGAAAGTATTTTCTAAAAAAAAGTTATAAGCTACCATTTTTGTTGCTTGGAAACTTTCCAATTTATGATTGACACGATCGAGTTTGGAAATTTCTCCATATAACATGGAGGTACCTTGAATTTAAAAAGTTTGAAAAAACACTAATTTAGTGCAGTGATGAATGCCCATTTTGAAAAATGTATAGCATCTTACTATTTGTTAATTTGGAACACATCAAGTTTGAAACCCCAAGTTTTAGCATTTACTAATTTCGTTTATGTTCTTTAAAATTTAAGCTATATAATATTAGGATACTTCAGTATCTAATGTCTTAACTTATCTATGTATATTTGTAAATCTTAATTATTTAAGACAAAGATTTGTTTCAGAAACTTTATGATCAAGAATTTTAGCATTCAATCTGTGAATTTTCGTCACTTCCAGGCTTTTAAGGCCCGTATTTTTCAGCCAATTTGTCGGCCCTTATGTTCGGCCCCAAGCCTTTTTTTCGTTTTTCTGGAAAATATGGCGTAACCGCATTTCATCCATTATGAATGAAGTTTTCTGCCTCTGGTCATATCACGATGTGCCTTCGTAAATAGGCTTAATCTGTTCGGAAATGATGAATCGTTGGCGCAGTTTAACACACGAAATGACGCAGCTGGATACTTGCCACGATTCCACATTTAAACCTACTCTTAAATATGGCTGAAATTGGACTTCGTGCATTTTTTTATAGTCATTCAGAAGTCGATGTAATTCACAAAAATAATAACATGTCACGATGTTTTTTTTACAACCAGAGAATCGGTTGTTGTATTATACAATTTTCTAAAAATATATATAATACAATGTGTGTAGTAGAAACACCCTTGAATTCAAGCCTGCATGTATGTAATTTCTTCAAATATTTATAAATGTACATATGTACAATTTTGTCCATATTTTGGTATACCTAATCATTAATGGAAGAATTTTTAAATATACCATTATTTACATTGACATTTCCTATTTTCGTATAGTATTTTTTTTATTTCGAACTTGTGAATATTGCTAACTTGTCAAAATCTTTATCGACCTTCAATACACGAATTGACACGGAGTCAGAATTGCCTTTGTCATATTGTCTCCGATATCAAGAAATGCAATAAAATGTAAATATATTATACAGTATATACGGTAATTGATTTATTCGAGAAATGTTTTCATATGAAGGTCACAATTGAAGTTAAATATTTTTTGTAAGAAAAAAAAACTTTAAAAAAGTGACGAATGTCAACACTAGACAGTTGATTACTTACGGTATTGGTCTACTAGAGGCCTAAACCAAATAGGGATAGGAAAAACTTGTATAAGCAAAACAGATAGGGAAATTGAGGCGAAATCCTAAGAGAAAACCAAAATTGGGACAAAAAAACACATAAAAAATAAGAAGAAATTGAGATTAGAAATCAAAAATTGTGCCTTCTGTTCAATGGGCGTGTACAGGCAAGGAAAAAATGGGGATTTTTGGGGCCTAATACGGAATCCTTGACAAATAGCAGACCAGGGAATTGAAACGAAAAATGGCTGTCATTTCTTTTATTTTATAAAAAAAAGTCTTTTGTAGAAATGGGACATTGGGATTTGAAACAATCACAGCATCAATGCCTGGGGAGAACAATCCAATGCCGAATCTAATCAAACCCAGGTCTGAAAATGGCTTAAAAAAAATAAAAAACAGACCTAAGCCAATGTGTACGTGTGTATTACACTTGCGTCAATCTCCCATAGTTGGGCGAACATTAATCCCGAGTTGAGAAGGGCGAACACATGACTTTTCCAGTCAATTTTTGAATCAATTTTTGCATAGACGTCTCTTAACCTTAACTCTGCAGCTAATGTTGCGAATCAGTTAATTTTCTCAAAACCAAGAATTGAAACCATTGATTTGTCCCATCTTTAAAGAATTACAGAACGTGAAAATATTCAAAAAAATGCAGAATCAAAACAAAATCGATGTTTCAAGTCTTTTTCATTACTGGTTTTAAAATGTTTTATATCAACATCTTCCATAGATCACTTGACGTATTGTACTAAAACATCACGTTTATGCAATGATTGGAATATTCTGTAGCTGATCCAGACCGGGATAAGGCAGTCCAGACTAACGTTTTTCTATATAAAAAAACTTCATGGTCTAGTCCTTAAGGGGGATTGAATCCCTATCCCTTTCAATGGGTAAATTTGCAATGACACTCACAGCCAAACAAAGAGATTAAATAAAAATGTTTTTTTTTTAAATAGCTTGATAAATCAGCAAGGTCATTCGCTTGTCGTTTTTCACTTTAAAATAGTAGATTTTTTAAATATTAATAAACAAGTTTGAAAAATGTCCGTTAGTTTGCACACGCTGCCAGCAGGTGGCAGCATGAGATAGGCAAGTTGTGAATGCAAAAATTCAAATAATAATTTAATTTAAAAAATCTACTGTTTTAAAGTGAAGAACGACCTTGCTGATTTATCAAGCTATTTCAAACAATTTTTATTTTTAGTTAATCTCTTTTTGTTTTGCTGTGAGTGTGTTTGCAAATTTACATATTGAAAGGGATAGGGTTTCAATCCCCCTTAAGAAACTTGAACATTTTGTTATTGGTATAACTAAATGAAAAAACTAGGTAAACCAGTTCCCAAATAATAATAATAATAGCTTATCCTTGGTGTACTCTAATGAAGTTATTACAATTCAGCAAAGCTCGTTTTATTAACCTTTTATTGTGTCTTTAATATAAAATTCATGCTTTGATAATCCAATTTTATTTTATTGAAGAATGAAGTCTTGTTTTAATTGTAGATTGTTTTGTTGTTTTGTCTCTGAATAACAAAACAATCTCCATATTACATTTGTATTTATGTATAATTCTAAAGCAGGGGTGGGCCATGTGCCATTATCAAGTTAAAAATTATCCTGCTATATTTGTTCATACACCTCTATGTTTGATCGCTGTTCTAAAATATTCTGTACACATTCTAAACAAAATATTTCAATATCAGTGCACGAACAAAATTGCAAGCGTGGCTATATCAGAAATTGGTCTTACGTGAAATGGCTATTCAAAATTGAATTATTCTACACATGGGCCCACATCTGACCATATGTGGCTAGAAGAGATTCATTCACATGCATGTATGACTTATTTCTTAAATGTATGTCTTATATTATTCATGTGAATATCATAGTGAATATTACATGTTATACATGTATGCATGGTGCATGACACTGTTTGCACATGGCATGTTCAAGACAAGGGAATTTAAAAAAATGGAAATCCAACATTACAATAAATTGAAGATGTTTTCAGGAAAATTCAAAAAAATAATGACCAAGAAGGTAAAGTTTATTCGAGATGCCCATCCGCTAGGAGGCGCCCAAAGCTAGGGGTATGATGATGGCAATTTTTCAGGAAGCCAGCTGACAAAATGCATTTTTTTTGGTGTGAAAATGCGTTTATGCCTGCCACTCCATTATTATGAGAACAATGAGGTTTGCGTCCCGGCTGATTCACAGCGGCGAAAAATAAATGTGCGGTGAAAAACATGGAAGAAAAGGGCATTAAATTGAGTGAAAAAAAATCTGTAAATTCAACTGTGATACTGCCAACAATTTCATCTATTGACATATATGGGCAATTTATCATTTTTTGAGAATAAAATATCGCAGAGCGAGAATGAAAGACTACTAGAGCTTGCATAACTCATGACTTAGACTTGTGTAACCGGAAAACTAGAAATCACTTGACAGCACTGTCATGGAAGAACCTCATTTGTCATGAAATTCTTGAAATATTACTATAAATGCTTTTAATGTCCATCAAGATATAATGGCTGGTTAACCACCGGACAAAGATATTTAAAATATAACACGCAGGGGAATTACAAATAAGGACAAATCAGATATTCATGACATTTAAAAAAACATGAATTGAAATATCCACAAAATCACGTCGTACATCCATGGCGAATAAAAATGCCAAACTGATAACAAACCACATTCCAGTTGACAAAAACCCCATTATTTTTAGAGCTCGAATGATGTAGAAGTTTTTTTCTTAACAACTCCTAACTTATGAGTTACATCTCGCATGATTTGTAACTCATATCAGTGTCGCTTTTGTCACAAAATCATTCGTGGTCAAAATTGAATATCCCTATTGTTGACCAACGGATGTCTTTATCAACAAGATCCTGTCCACTCTGCAAGGTTTTCATTTGTTGTCGTTTCAAGTCCAACTCTTTTGTCTCATACATATAGTTTTTTTTTGGAAAAAAAAAATGACATATTTCCCTTCCTGTTGTACTGGAAAAAAGAGTCCTGTCCTGTGCGTAAATAATGTGTCGGATTTTGAACAGTAGCAAGCTAAGAAGGAAGGTACATTTGTCGTCCAAGTGAGTTTTCCCATAGCGCCATAATGGCCTTAACGTAAATTTGCTCGTTTAACGACGCTCCTGCCTAAGGTTTTTCTTCGATGCAAGACGCGAGGTTGCGCAGTTGAGTGGAAATCAATAGTCTTTTGAGCCCCTCACAATTGCCGCATTGATCCTGGCTTCATTATCGCCCTAAAAATGCTCCACACCCATTAAGCCAATCGTGCCCAATCTCGATCACGCAGATTGACATCCGGGCTTTTTTCTCCTCCACCCAATTTACCATAGGTTAGGTGTGAAAGGTAGATGGCGCTGTCAATAAATCTCAATCTTTAAGATAGTGTCGCCAGAGGGCTTCTGTCGTTTTGACACTCAACATCCTTTCAAGATGAAAATAATAAACATGCTAGATTTTGTAATTGTTAGTTTGATAACTGTGCTATATGTACTGCATGTAACTTGAAGATGTTCTGAACAGAAATTATACAGTATGTTTCAAGATGTTTTGAACGCGACTGATATGTTTCAAGATATGATAGACACACATGATGTTTCAAGATGTGTCTGAAGATAAATTTTAAGATGTTATGAACACTATAATGATATGCTTGAATATATTCTGAACACAGCTGATATGTTTCAAGATGTTATGAACAATAATATTATGCTTGAAGATTTTTGAACACAAATAATGTTGGAACACAATTGATACGTTTGAAGATGCTTTTGAACGCAAATAGTGTTTCAAGAAGCTATGAACACTAATGACATGCTTAAACATATTCTGAACACAGATGAAATGTTTCAGAATGTTTGTACACATATCATACGTCTCAAAGATGATTTTATAATGTTTCAAGGTGTCATGAACACTAATATTATGCTTGAAGATGGTATAAACACAAATTATATGCTTCAAGTTGATATAAGCACACATTGTATGTTTCTAGATGTTTTTAGGCACAAACAATGTTTCAAGTTGTGCTTGAAGGTTTCTGAATATAAATAATGTTTTCAAAATGTTTAAACATAAATGATATATTTGAAGCTGTCATAAACAAGTGAATTAAATGTCTCAAGATATTATGTACACAAATGATACGTTTCAAGATGTTTTGAGCAAAAATTGTTCCAATGTGTTTCTCAGCACACATGATAAGTTTCAAAATATTTGAATGCAAATAATGTTTTAAAATGTGGTTAAGATTGTTTGATCGATTTCTCTATACGTTCATCTGTGTTTAATTTAAAGTAAATAGAAATACAAACTTGAGTTATATACATATTCACTGTTGAAATTGTAACAAGCAACATGACAATAGAAAAGAAAACCTCGTTATTTCAGCACATTGAAAAAGTTGATCTAAAAGAAAATAGATTCTTAGATCCTGACTTGTCACCTTTCTCATGAAAGGATCTCAAAATAAGAAAATCAAAGGACGCCAACTGCCAGCAATGGTTACATAACATGTCCTCTTAAAATAGAAATCATATAAATCAGGGTCACATAACAATGGTTTACTTGTGTATGATACCTTTATAAGTGATGTATTGTTTACATTTTTGGCTCGCTTTATATGCATACTTCTGTGCTTTTCAAACCGAACCACTGGGATTTCTAGCATTAAATTATTCAGTAAGGTAGCTTGCACGGGGAAATACACGTAATGGAGCAAATTGCAAAAAAACCGGTAATTTTTCACTTAGGGCAGTTCGTAATATCATACCTGCAATGCTTATCTTTTACAAAACTCGTAATTTAAATAGATTAACTTCCTTAAAATACGTATTTAGAGTACATTTTGCTTCCACGCCCGTAAGCTTAGTATGGTAATTTCCACTAAAAAATTGTTACATTTGATAATACTTTTTGTTTGTCGTCATTCACAACACGTGAAAATTGTACAAAATTTTAAATTTCTAATAAAGCTATAATAGAGAAAGATTGACAATAAATTGTAAATAAAGGAATACTTTTTACTAACTTAATGCTTCAACTTATACTTTTTTACTTCATAAAATACATTTATTATTAATTATTCGGTTAACCATAATTTAACATAAAACAATGCATTTAATTTATTTAATTTATACACATGTACGTCATTCATGGATTTTTTCATGGACATATTTCTGATAACACAAGTTTTTACACGTTTTAAGTTACTAATTTGTGTACACTTGAGTGCTACACTTTTGTAGAAATTTATTTTAGATAAACCACTTACAATTTGTTTGAAATTTCATATTTTTAAGTGATCAATTTTAACTAATCAATTTTGTCAATCTCGACTAGTTATTTTTAGATAATGTTACATATTCCTTATTACAGATTTGTCTAATTTCATTTGCATATAAACTGAGTGCTTTTAGTTTCATCGAAACAGTCATCTAAATGATTTAATTACCTTTACAGTAATTGATTTTCAATTAAGCACTTTCTATTAGTTTAGAATTTCACATTTTACTCATAGTATGATCTCTTTTTTAGGCAGGTTCATATTTTTCCATGGAGCATAGTAAAGTGACGCCATCTGGTGGAGTTTTATAACGGACATTGCTCAATAGGCAAGTAGCTAAATACAGCAATTTTTTCGTAATATCCGGTACATTTACCCATGTTTTTTTGTCTTTGTTTTTGATCCATCGTTTTTCCCCGTTTATCTTTTCGTTTTTATTTACATTAACTCGTATCCCGGTGGACCGTTGAAAACAAAGCCAAAAAGTCATCGACTTTCATTTCCAAGATGGCCGCCGAATGTGCGTGACCAATCGCAAATGCACTTCCGGCGTGCCAAAATGGCGTGCCAAAGCAAGCACTTAAAATTTCAAACTCGATAGCATTTGGCATGAAACGTGTCTTAATTAATCCGCTTTAATTAGCTGCCTCTTCAACGAAGGAAAGCAATTCGCTAATATTTGAAGTACATTTCATTAATGTAATGGCTTTAATTGCTAGAGGTTCATTAGCGACATCGCGTTTCCGGAAAAATCAAAAAAAAAAAAAATGAAATTTACGTGGAATTTTCACCTTAACGCTCAAATAATAGCGTGGAAACTAGGAATAATTCATGAAAATTCACCGAAAAGTTAATCGAAATAATGGATTGCTTATACTGGTGACGTAATCGTGACGTCGTGATCTCGTGATAAGTTTATGCGTGCACACCCACACACATATGCTTAAAAAATAACAATGGGTGCAAATATCAAATATTTATCATACATACTTAATGTTACATTTAAGCGTTTTGTTTAACTTTATCAATACAGAAAATATAATTTCTCAATGGAATCCTTGCAAATTATGATTCGAATATGTATTGATTTTCAATTTCAAGTTCTATCGTTTTTTTTGTTTTTTTTTGTATACGAAGAATATTTTTAAAGTTTTCATAAGGGTTTTATTTTCTTTTTGTCGTCTGTGAAATGTTAAATACTCGTAAAAATAGCCAAGTGGAAAACAATTTAACTTTTTCCATAAACTAGAAAATGTCATTTTTTACTTTTGGCAAACCAAAACCAAGACCATAGAAAATCTTGCATTATTATTTTTTTTCTCCATAAAATGCAGACGTCTGACAGTTAGCGAGTGTTAAATTATTTCGTATAAATTTAGTATGTAAGAATGCAAGAACGAAACCACGACAACGAAAACGGCGTTATCTTTTACCATGCAAGAAACAAAACAAAAAAAAATGAATATTTTTCAGCCTTTTCATCAAGATTTTAATTTTAAACAAGATATATCTTTTCTTAACCCTAGGTCAATAAAATACGTTGTTTCATTTAGATTTAAAAAAATGATTATATTAATAATAAGAGCAAGTATATATATATATATTTTAATTCAAGGTTACAATCTTAAAAGAAATACAACATTTAAAAATTATTAAATTTTTTTTAAAAAAAATGCCATAAACTGGCATGTACAATGTACTCGCTGGATACATATACAGTCAACATGTATTAACAGTTAAGATTTAAAATATCTAGTCCTACAGAACATGATCACTAATATTTTGTCCTGTGTATAATAGAAATTACAATGTAAAATAGAAATTCATATTATTTTTTACAAATGGTTTTACATAATTTTTTTGAGTAAACATTAGCACAGTTTTCGTGTTGCTGCCAAGGTATGTGACAAGTGCATGAAAAATCACCAAAAGCAGCTAAGATGTGATGAAAAAGCCATTAGGAGAACATTTACGCGACAGAAAGTGTGAGAAAAGATTTAGGAAGAAAGTGTAGCGACTTAGACCCAACAAAAAACGAGTTAGAGAAGTGTCCAAATTGAGATATATGGGTCAAACAGGACAATGGTCATTGTGAAGACCAGTCCTTTTCAACACAGACTAAATCTGTTTGCTAAACTATCCACCAGGGATCCATTGTTGGCCCATTTTGCAGAAAACCCTCTGTTGCTTCGCTAAATTAGATTTGCCTTTATCTCCAAATACAACGAAATCAAACATTAAAAAAATGCCAGTTGATTTACTACATTATGTGTTTGTTCACCAACACCATCATTTCTTATTAGTCTGGCCAAACTTACACAATGTTTTTTTTATTTTTGTACTGAAAAATAGTTTTGTACATTGGGATGCAAAGGCATTAAGACATCACCAAATTTGGTGCAGATATTGAGAACAACACAAACATGAACATTATTTTGTGCATTTCATTGCATGTTTTCAGTATTCAAATGTTAAATTTGATAAGCATAAAAGGAATTAATAAACTTAAAAATCCTCTTGCCTTAATACTTTAAAAAGTAAAGTATTTATTTGATAAAAAATGAAGAGTGTGGTTGATACACATGTATATAGTTTTTCCAAAAAATATCTCAATATGATGTTGGACTTGTTAAATTCGTAATATTTAATTTGTAAGGATAGCGAGTAAGTAATGCCGATTAGCCTACAGAGGTCAAAGGTGGCTCATTATCGATAATATGACAGTGATTTTAAGGTAATCTTCGTCTTATAAATTTTACGTAGATCAAAGGTGTTCCCAGGAAATAATTTGTAAGAGGAAAGGTTCCCTTTGTGGTTAAAAGAGGCACAAGGGGCACATCTTTCGTTTCTTTGTTTTGAATCCTTCTTGTCTAATGTTACCAATTATTCGTCAGATGGCGCTTTTGTGGAATCCCGTGATAAAAATCGGACTAAGCGTGTTTAATGGGCCAGCGGTGCTTCATAAAAGGCAAGGCACGGTAATTTGAGACCATTTTGTATGTGGGCCAAAATACAGGGCCCTGTAAAAGCTCGCCTAATATTTCTCGGTTACATCCATTCAGAGCTAATGTATTGGCTCTAAGCAAATGGATTTATTTAGGACAAACCTATTTCCTGCGCGGCTCCTTGATAAAGTAATGCATTATTTTGCTCCCTATTTTTAGTGCAATCGATAAGCCAAAATGGCGGTCCTATAGCGCAATAGCGTGGCCCAAATCGGAAATGGCAACAAAACGACGTGCGCGCACCTTGCCGTACGCAACGATCGTTATTGGCCTTACATATTGCCAGGAAGGATGTAAAAACAAAGATTCTTTCACCCGAAAAAAAACTACTTCAATGCCAAAAATGCCCCTTGCTTTTTTATCAATGGTAAGGCTTTTCTGCAACACTTACTCGTTATCAGCGAGTGCCACTCATTGAAAGCTAAGGGGCAGCATAATCTTGCCAGAAAAGCTTTGTTTCGAGGTAAAAAAACAACACGAAGATAACATCGTAATGACATTAAAGAGAATCATCTATGCGCAATGGGGTTTTAGGTCCTTGAAAATTGCGCTTTTTTTGGGAAAAAAGTTTAGGTTTGAATGGGATATTACGACCTGCAGCTGAGGACGATGAAGGGAAATGTAGTTATACTATTTCCATTATTTTATAGATAAAAATGAATTAATGATATTTCATGTCTTGAAAACTGGCAAGTAATTTGAGCATGAAATACCGTTTACAGTAATGGATTTATAGAAAAGTTTTTGAAATATTTTCTAGAGCTTTTGAAATTCAAATAAATGAGGTTAGCTACTATAACATATATTTTACAATTTGTATTCACGATTTTCATACATACAATATATTCTACAAGTATTTTTAAATTTTCACGACAGCAATTTGTGCCAAAATGCCTTTAAAACATTCTTAGTTATGTTAGAGATATACTACACTGTGTCCCAAAAAAACACATTCCCTAAGGAAATAAATCAGAACCCGTTTGGTCTATCTTTTTTAAAAGTGAATGAAGTCCACCGAGAGTCCATCCCTTTTCTGGAACTTGACTCTTTCAGTAATTTTTTTCCACCGTATTTTTTGTTTTCATGCAAAAATGTTATCTCAATATTATCTTCCTGAGTAAACTCCATGTTTGAGCAGACGATTTATTATCTCGATGAGGGACATACCGGAAATAAAAATAAAGCTGACATGCAGCGCCACCTTTGAGCGGTAAATTTGAATGTCTATTAATTAAAGTATATATAACTTCAAAAATTCATTTCAATCGAATTATTTTTCATGAAGTTCTGATTTATTTTCTTAGGAAATGTTTTTTTTTGGGGGACACAGTGTATAACCATTATTATCCTTAAGATTATGTTAAGAACAAGTTCTGTATATTTTCAAGAAAATGTTGTTACTTTAGCATACATTTACAATTTACAATTATTGATTACGAGAAGTGTTACAAAACTTCTCCGAAATTTCATGTCATTAAAAATTACCTTCATAAATAATACATAATGATGTTTGAATTGTTCGCTCTAGAAATTAATGAAATGTAGAGCAAAAATATCGATTTTTGTTATTTTTTCATATTCAAAATGTCTCACTATCCTCGTTTCTCTTCGATCAAAAAATTTGAAAGCTTAGGAAATTAATAAATTAACATAAATAATAATACGCCTAATAATATGTCTGGGGTTGCCAACAATTAAGCCTCGCACAACACAAAAAAAGGCGACTGCAAATCACTTTTGACGACTCCCAACATGTATTATGCATCCAGAAAGTCTGACGAACTTTCACGCGTGTTATTCAATGTATTTTTCCCCAAATGGAAAAATCAATATTTCCAGTCGCATTTTTGATTTTGGCAAATGCTCGTATAACATGCAATAGAAGCTGACTTATTAAACCTAGTCTACGGGAAAAAAATGACTTTCGCTAACTGAAAATTATAATCTTACACAAGAAAAGAAAGTTTGAGATTGGGCTTGTATTTAATTGACATTACAAATTTTAGAGCAAAACTTTTTTGTGAGACACAATAAGAATTTAATAACGAAGATGTATGGCTTTGGCCATAAATAATAAAATTGTTTTTTTCTCTCGACTTGGCAAGAGGGCGAAATGAAAATTTAATCAAATACACTTTTTGTTATTTACCGTGTTACTAATGAAGCCGAATGTAGTCTGAGTGGATGTTGAAAGTTCATTAATTTGGCAAAAATGATAAATGAACAGACATGTACGGTATCTAAAAATGGAAAGCCTGGATTAATGAAGATTGTTTATTGCTGAGGTTTTTTTTAAAAAAAAACAATTTTCGGTTATGATTTAAGATTTGGGTTTCTAGTCTTGGCTTTTATGGATTTCTAATGGATTGTATTTCTGGATATGCTTTTGGTTGTTTTGGTTCACAAATATATGTAATACGTTTTACTGTTGGACTGTTGAATACATTTAAATTTAAGCTTTACAAATTAATGCAGATATCCCAGGATACGTCAAAAATTTATTTATTATTCGACATTTTTAAACAATTCTAAAGTTATTTAACTAAAATGCAGTTTCTCAAATGTTGACTGCTTTATCATTTATTGAAAGTTTCTTCTGATATTAGAGAAATTAAATTGAAAGGCTGTAGACATTGTTTCAAATATTCTATACAAAGCGTAAACAAAGCTGTAGTACATCAAGCGTAGAATTTCTTATAAAATGAATACATTTCTAAATATATTTAAAGCCTTCAGTTCAATAAAATGTTTTCCAAGTTTATAAGTATTTGTTTAATTTTACAAATTTCATTGTTAAAATACTTGTAATTGATGTTATTTTCAAAGTTTGTTTTCAAAATGCCTAACTAAACATTTTGTTTGAACAGTGAATTTTCATCCATCTGATTCAATTAAAGTTAGTTTTAACAAGCAAAAACATTTTTTGAAACCAAGTTTACTATTTTTAGCAGCGTTTATAAAGCACTTAGAAAGTTTGATGATTTTTCCAGTAAAGTAAACGTGCCTAGAATAAATTATCAACACCTTCTCATATCAAATCCCAATTAATCAAATCCCACGAAAATACTCATTAAATAGACATTAGGTACTTAATGCAATTTTTTCATCTCCTCTAAGACAGAAAACAAAATCTGATTTAAAATACTTTATGCCCAATCAATTGCATTATATGAAAAACTGCTAAAACAAGCGAGATATAAAGTGCAAATAAGCGAAAAATGAAGAATTTAGTACACAACTTTTAAGAGAAACAGCATGCAGATTGAAATGAATTTGTCCTTTCAAAATGTAGAGACACGAACTGAGGTGATTGGATTTAAATATGCATACAATTTAATATAATAACTTAAAAAAGACATTCTATCATCATGCTTAGCAACAGAAAATTAGAATAGAACAGTTGTTTTAATTACTGCACATATTCTGTAATTTATTGGTCTCCCATGTGGAAAAATTATATAGTTATGCATTGTATACAGGGTGAGGCATTCAGCTTGAGAAATGTAAATGTCGGTAAAACAAAGCATTTGACAAAGAAATGTCTTAGACAAAAGTTGGCTGCCATCAGGGGGAAATTATATTGACACTATTTACGACAACCTTGAAAGTCATTGTCAAGGTTCTGTCAAGGTCAAGGTCATTTTTTCCAATGAGAACCCCCCAATTTTAATGCAGATTCCTAATGTAAATGTAAAAATAAGTCACATTTGTTTGAAACAGTTTTTGTATACTGCTGATAAAGACAATATAAAAACAGAAAATTTCATCAACTGTGAAAAATGAAAAACTTAGTGGTAATGGAAAAACTCATTTTTTTAAGTTTTAATATTTCAGGTGTACAGAAGGACATAAAGTTTCACGTGAAACTTAATTTCGTGAAGTTTCGGTCGTAATTCCGGCTAGTAATATTATTACACAACTTTATTCACTTTTTGGGTTTCCCAACTCTCACGAGTTAAATTACTGCCTATTGTCTCAAATAAAAGCAACAAAAACCTAACCCTCATATCTAATGTCACTGGCAATTTCTGATTTGGATCCCTTTCATACGAAATTTTCTCTTCGCAAATTGAATTATTCGAGCATTTGGAAGAGGAAATGTCGTTAATAGGATCTGAAAATCCAAAAACTTCATCAGCAAGACTCATATTCCCAGAGCACGTCGCCAAAAAGCTATATCCGCTAATACATACATATATATATATATATATATTTATTTTTATGCTTTTTTCTCTCCTTTTTTGCTTATTTATATTTCATCCGATGACATTAAAAATGTAGCTAATTCCATTGGGATGATTGAAATAGAGCTTTGTAAATTTTTTCTTTTTTTCTTTGATTTCACATTTATGTTTTCATCTGTCAAGTTTCTATTTAATAAGGAAGGTAAATAACGCGATGTTGTTTGCTCAAGGAGACATCCTCATATCCTTGTTCCATTTTTGGATAAAATTCTTCAACATACAAGATTCAACATGCGAAAATATTGGTTTCGCAGGAAACGTTATTTATATTGCGAGATTAAATTGAGGATAAAGAAAGGCCCAGTGCAACATAACTAATTAGCGTTACAAAAATGTTTTGACGCATATTCAACGTTTACATACACCACATGATGATTGTTTTTTAAATGTAAATTAGGTATAAATATAGTAACACAGTCATTCCAAAAGTAAATAATTTACAAAATGTAGGTTTTGTAGAAAAATTACATAACATAATCTTGTGGAATATAATCAATTATGGAAAGGAAATGTTTTAGAAACTAAGGCATCCCTCAAATAATCACTAATTTTTGACTGAATTATACAATGAAGGAATGTAGGTCAATATTTGTAATCCTACTTATATGCCGCGACTTATTATTACTGTGATTATCAAACATATTTAACGAAAAACTGTCGAAAATAAAACATGAACGTGGTAATTTGATGAATGACCCAAACTTAATTTTCTGCAATTTTAATTATTTTATTCTTTTTTTTTATAAATTTATTATTCAACTTGCAAAGTAGGTATTTAAGTGTTTTTGTTTCATTTTTAGGCAGGAGAATTAAGTTTAAAACATCTGGAAACCTTGTATTATGACAATATCCACGTTGTGATTATATTAACTCCATACAAGGACATTAAACTCCATATATGGTTCCAGACATGGACATATACTATGTATATATGAGACATACTAAGGCATGAAAGGCCCTGTATAATTTGCCAACTATAGGTTATAGCTTGAAAAACACCTTGTTCCAAAGTTATCTCACGTGATGGGGTATTAATGAGAATTCCCCTGCACCTGTTAATCAGAAAATAGAATAGCCCGATGGTTGACTAGCTAGCTCATGTAACAATGTTAAATTTGATGTTCAAATCAGTCGATGGAATTTATGGACGACCCTCCTTATCGATCTCCAGTTATTTTACGAAAAATCAACCCCAGCAAGCTTTTAAAACTATATCGAAATGCGTAAATATTTTATTGGATTTGCGTGTAACATTAAACAGGCTTTATAATTCAAAGCGCAGAGCAGCCATCTTTATTAAGGCCAAAGGGCGGTGCGCCGTCAATGTAGAACTTCAATACATTTCTAATAAGTCTTACTTTTGCGTTCTCCCATCTGAAGGATTTAACGTGCAAAATGAGCGGAAGTCACATGGCCTATGTTTGGCTATTTATGATTCATAAAGGACCAAATATAATTATAATTGACCCATACATGTCCACAAAAGATGTAGGGTGGGTTACTTGTGTAATGATATTTATTGCTACATATTTTATACTTATTTAAACTACTGATATTATTAGTAGTTATATTCGATAAGTTAACAGCTTATTTTGACAAAATAGACATAAAATTTAAAAAACATGCATATAAATAGAACTTATTGAGATTTAACTTATGAAATGGCTTTTATGATATCTTTTCGAATTCTTCTCCATTCATCAGTCATTATTTTTTGAAGGAATTTTTTTTCCGTGATTTGATTTCTCCCTACGACATGTGCTGAACATTTTTATGAAGTTTTAGTCCTCACATCATCATCATCAACATGATGATGATGATCTAAATGTAAATGGTCGTTGTTCGTCTTGCCGCATTTTTATTTTGACCATCGTTTAGCTCGATTTGCTCGAAATTTAATCGTTTTCTGCAGCAGCTGCTGGCAAGCTTAATTTTGCTGAAAACTGCGATGAAATTTACTTTGTGCATGTCGAAGTGGCATAATTAGGAAACTCGCGCATCTGACAGCTCGTTCATATTTTTTCTCACTATTTTATGTTTTTGGGCTTTGCTTATCATGGAAAAAGGGGGGCTTTGGCATACCACTCACAAAAACGAAAAAAAAAATGTCAGTTTAACTTAGAATTTTGGCAATTACATGCTATTACCATTTCGTAATTTTATGGTAAAACTATGATCATGCCATTATGTAAAATGTACTTTTTTTGCATAGTACTACATTAATACTATTACATGTATTTAACATCAATTTAAAAACTTTCGTTTTAGAATTTATAATGACTATGCTATGGTTTTTTCCGTTACTAGCTGTTTGGTCAATGTATGACATGACTACAGATTGCATAGGGTAGTTTTCACTTTCGCAACACCCTGTACTAGTCCACTGTTATTAGTGCCATTAATAACATAATCGTTATTGCTGTTTAAAGGGCACTTTTTCAATCAAATTTGTTGAACACGCAGTTAACACGAAAGACTCATGTCGGAACCGGAGCCAAATTTTAGGAAACGTTAAACCGTATTAAATCTATCAAATATCACGATATTAAATCAAAATTTTTATTTGTTTAGTATAATGCTCATTAGACAGCACAAAATTTTGCCTAATTAATCTTCATATACCATATACTAATAAATAATCTAATAACACACAATGCTCGAAAAACAAGAATTTTATAAATTAGAATATGAATACAGCATGACTAAAAAGTCTGGAATAGTACAGACTTTTTAGACACGCTGTATAATAAAATCATGAACATAACATAATACTACATAAACGAAATACATGCCATATACGCTGTATTTGCATACATGTACATATATTATCCAATTTCTGAAATGTCCATATACTTATATATGTTGAGATAAATATATACATTTTCCACACCCTTTAATATTAACGTTGAGAAGCAAAAAGTAGTTGAGTGAGGCTTTTCGTGCATAGATTTACTGCGATAGTAAATCAATTTTTTTTGGTGAGAAAATAATTCCGTCCATTTAAATTATTCCGCTACTTGAACTTTTAATCGCATAGAAAAAGTCATTAGTGCATGGCGCCATTAAAATTTCTCTTCCGTTTACACTCTCCCATAATTTTGCCGAAGTTAAGTGCATGCAGGGGAGCAGTTAAGAAGCCCACTAATTTAAGGTTATTATAAGTTTAATTAGGGAGTAAATTTAATTTGAGCGCTCCCTTTCAACACTCGCGAAATGTTTCATCGTCTCGATTGTCTAACATACCGTAGTTAGATAGCTATAGTCAAAATCAAAACCTGATTATTTTTCTATGCTTTCTAAATTTTTGCATTGTTCGTTAGAAATATATAATACATACTTCAAAGTTCGTTAAAATCAAATATTGTATGTGGAAACATCTTAAGGATAGCGGATCGAAAAGTTTGATACCAACTACAAGTAATATATCAATATTTGATATACTGCATCTGCTTAGTCGAAATATTTCTACGAATTTTTACGACCAAATATGCTTATGTCAGTAATTGCAATTCAATACAAAGTCATTCTCTTCGACATTCCATTCAAAAAATGTTCAGATTTTTGCGATGAAAAAGCCTAGTATTTTCAATTTTTGTTAATTTCCAGAGGCTGAAAAGTGTATCAAATCGATCGTACAAATTTCATAAAACTTTTTCAAACATCTTCGTTAAAATTCTACATTTAGCATGTATAGAGGAGCCCGGGGCACAGTGGGACACGGGGAACAGTGGTACAACGTCTTTATAAAATCAGGTTTTATCAGCAACCCAATCCTTTTGATTTGCAAAGAAGCTGTATGCAGTACTCTTGCATATTTGTATATTTGTATATTTTCTCATTAATCATAACTTTAAATAAAAACCATGTTTAAGTTTGTTTTAAAGTAAAAATGGTTCACAATCACAGAAAAAC
>JAQGBW010001293.1:0-27533 GCA_034698625.1 Julus scanicus
AAAAATTATACAAAAAAGTATCCCTTTTTCATTTCAAAGAAAGATCGGTTATTACAAGTAGAAAACTTATTTTTTTTGTTCCAGAAATTGTCTCTTATGTTTCTTGGCATGGGTTCCACATAACTTTTTTTTGCAAGATTAAAAGTGTATAAGGGGAAGCCGGATCATTTTGATTTAGTAGCCAGTGCGTCACATTCATTACATCTCCATCGGCCATTAATATTAATTCAATTCAGCTTCTTTATGACAAGTGCGGCCATAATAAATGACCAAGGAGGTAGCCGCTACCTTGTCCCAACACCGTTCGTCCATCAGGGGTCCGAGATTAACAGAGATTTGTGTCCTGCACTCAACACGTGCATGCATCAGGTGCACATAAAACAAGTGGTGTATTTTTAATTCAAAATTTTCTCCCTTAACTTTGCTCTGAAATTCCCCTCGATGAACATGCCCTAAGGTATACAGATCTGAACTGTGTTCACAGCTTCAACTTATTAAGGCAGGAATGTTGTACAAAAGCACGTTTTTTCTCGTAAATCTACAGCAACTATAAGTTTTGACCCCAGTGATGCCATACCTATAAATCTGATAAGTATAGTATATCTAACAACTGATCATAACGATCAATACACCTTGTACTCAAAACCTTTGGGAACAAACTGGGTAAATTTTTCTAACTGTAATTTTTTAAATGCAACTATCTTTAAAAACTATACAACGAAATCCTTTAACAAGAACACAAGTTCTAAAAACTAGAAATAAAACCAAAACAAACAAAACTGTAAAATGCTGAGAAAGTTATTACTAGTTATAGATTCCAAGAGAGACACTAAATCTTGAGGAGTTGTTCTGTAGGTGTGTCCGGCTGTCTGTTTTCGCCACAATATCATAAAGTAGGAGTACATTCACAGGATATGGAAATTCAATCTTACAGAATGGTATACCATTCTGACTTACTCTATAGAGTAAGTCCATCTGTAGCTATATCATGAATGTAGAAACAAAGTGCGGAAGCAGGCCAACATTTGCAAATTTAGATTTGGCACTAATATTTTAAAACGTTTTATATTTAAGTGAAAAAGGGTAAACAATGGGGCATGCAGTCAATGACCACTTGGGAGAAATTTTCAAACTTTTATTGTCGCCATTTATGAGTATTTTGACCCGCAGCGAGTTAACGCCACCAGTCGGCGCTCGTGTCTAGCATTTGAAGATAAAAAGGTCCATCATAAAGGCTAAGCAACTAATCGCAATGAGTACAAAATAAATAATACTCAATGTTGAATTAAGCTTTAATGACAGATCATAAACAACATTCCAAACTGGTCATTAAATTTAACGAAAGGGGTTCTAATTTTTGAAATCCTAATATTTACCACAACAAATTCCGTGCTGCCATTGTAAGTCATCAGCAAAGTTCTTTATGTTTAATTAACTTCTCATACTGCAACTTAAGGTAAATTTCAGGCCAGACAAATTACAATATCAAAGTTAAATGAAGGAGGAATGTCTAATATATCATATAAATTTCCGTTCATTACATACTACAAGGCCTCTAAACGTCTTAATTAAACAACAGACGTTGTCTATACCGAAATTGAAACCATATGCCGCTGTATGTTTTTGGCGCCCCACAAGGTTTCATCATGTTCATGCCAATGGTTGATGATGTTCCTCAGGCCTGCCATCTGTTGTTGGTGGATGTAGTTGTTTGGGGCGGTAGGACGTGTATATCTGTCAATGATAATCGCTGGTACCTACTTAGACCTGTTCAAATTTGGATATGTTAACAGTCGGTTGTCATTGAATTGAACTAGCAATGGGAAGACGATTATAGCGGACTCCCATATAGCACACCTGTCTCACTCCTGTGGGTCCCACATTCCCACTCATAGGGCTATCAGCACCACCAATTCTCATCAAAGACCTCTCCCACACACGAAAAACACACATTCAGCAACAGCCAAGAAAGTCTCGCCTTTTTATTTTTTAGGGAGCATGCATTCGTGATAAGAAATTGGTTCTTCCATTGACCTCTTCCTCATCATCATGTAAAATGTAGCAAAGGTTAAACGAGGTCGGTCAATGAATGACAGCCCCTGTGTGCTGTAATAAATACGCGTTTTTATTGGACGGATACATCGACAAGGACTGAATGCTCCCCTATATATTCCAGCAATGGCACCCATGTGGTTTCCTGTTTTAAATGGCAAAAATGCAAAAAAGGTGGAGGGGTAATGAACAAGTGTCACATTATATATGTATATTCTGGATATAGATAAAGCTCATTTAATAAATTTAAGACTTATAAAATTCTTCACTGTCAATATTTTCTTCTCGGGTCAAACTTTAAATGTTCAGTTGATATCGGTTAATATAATTGTAAAACTACAATGTAATTTAAACGGGGGGAAAGGCACAACGGCACACCTGTAGCAGTTATAGACAGACAAAATGTCTACACTGCTCTTTAGAATACGTGGTGGTCGTTATCTAAAGCTATATAATGACTGCCTTATTCCTTTGCTAAAATGCCAAACTATACTTTTTATGCAAAGCTCCTGCAGGTTTCATGCTTTCTTATAACATGATGGATGCTTTTTGATGAAGGAAAATTACTTAGCAAGATCCCCATGACCCCCACCCAAACTATTCAATCATATTGCACAATGTAATTTTCTCTTCGGACCTTGTGTGGGCCAGTGTTGGTGAGGTGACACTCTTCGCACGCCTTCAGGATTTCATTTGAACGCGTTTTATGTGCAAATCTGGTCATATTTCCCATACATAACAAGTGTTTGAAGCACACTTTAAGCCAAGTAGAAACGTTATTGCAAACTGGTATTTATAACTGGTGTTTTACACATATAATGTGAATGAACCATTCTGCAGCAAGGCTGGTATCCAAATGACAAGTTTTTGATAATCGTAAATGGTATTAATATTAAATCTTGATCACCTTCTGGTGGAAATAGGTTAATTCCAGCCAGGTTATATCACTGTTATAAACCAACGATCAAGTCACTATCAGCAATGTGACCAGCCTACAACCCACTGGTTTAGCAGACATTGGTCAGAACAAAATGGAAACATGACTTACCGAAGTGGGGCTCCATGAGCCCGTTCCTGGGATCCAGGGGGTAGCAGGGGGCCCCGTAGTAAGGCCCCTTCAGGTGAGCTGAATGGTGGCAGGCCAAGGGGCCCACCTGCCTACATGTTGGGCATTGGGGCTCCGTCTCGCCGAGCCCGCTGCAACCGGGGTCAGAGGTGAGGGACGCTCCGAAAGGTGCCGCCGTAGAAGATGAGCTCGAGGTAGTCGGTGGTGCAGAGATGGACACCGAAGCAGCGCCACCGCCAGTCGTTGTGTTAGCTTCCGAGAACACTACGCCATCCGTTCGCCCAACAACGGCTGGGGGCACGGAAGCTCCCTGCGGAGCTCCTGAAACACAAAATAAACACAATTCCTCATTATTATAAACACCCAAGAAGCACGCAGTTGTAATTAACTGCAAAGTTATGATCTTAAAACAATGATGGTTTGGATTTATAGAGCGACAGGTGTAGTGGTGCATGTGAACTTCATTTGAAAAAATCAAGGACTTTAAATGTATTTTGAAATTATTACAAGTATTAAGTAATCATGTTGTTAGTTTGAATTTAACATTCAGATTGTAAAACAAGTGCAACCAGAATGTCAGTACTGAATACTTTGTGTAATATCAGAATTACATTTGTTACCATGCTATATATGTAAATTAGAAATTATAATCTGTTTATCAACAATGAATTTAAGTTTTATTACATTATACTTCTTCAAGATGATCATAAAAAATGTGCCTGCATTGGTAACAACATTGCACAAGCTTATTAAAAATATCAACAATAAATAAATCAAAAAATAAATCTTCCACTTCATTCCAATCCATAATTATTTCTTATTTTTATTTTTAACATCGACTCCTTTTGGTCCATATAATTCCATTGAAACTTTATATGGAATAATCAATGGTACTGCATAAAACGTTTCCCTCACTGCACATGTGTGAAAAGCGGATGTTTTTGGCGTCACAAATGGCGCCCAAAAGCAGGCAAAATTGTGCAGCGGCGCTTCGACCAAAGTCAAAAAGAAAATCGTTCATAAAGGAAAGAATTGCTTATTTCCAGTGTTTTCTTTTTTGTGGTTCAACTTCCTTCCCATGAAATTTCATGGTTTATATTTCATCGCAGTGTACCAAAGGCGGTATATGGCACTTTAGGAGAAAATTATCAATTCATGGATTCCATTTTTTTTTGTTCGCGCCACTTCACGGCGTATTATCCCGCTTAACCTGGGTATATAGTCGATTAAAAAGGCGAAAAGTGTTTATAGTCGGTGCGGATCACATCCAATCTCCCACGCTCCACATTCCCTTTCATTGAAATCCATTGTTGCAGAACTGATGAAATCACCTGGTAGATCAAGTTCATTGCCGGCGAGGACCCGACGATAAAAATTCATTTCCAGATTGAGTGTATAAAAGATAAACGAGGTTTTTGATGGTGAATTTCTTTGAATTCGCTGCGGGGAAAAAGCAGCAGTGAAAGTTGAGTGAAAAACGATTGCGAGCATACCTAATTAATGCACCTAGAGGAGCACATTTTTTTCTGGATCGACAATGCTTCCTTTTAGATGGAGAAAATTAATTGCACGCAAAATCCACTATAAGAAGCATAGTCTTGACTTGTATACATACGGCCTTATCGTGCACAAATGTCATAAAAATGTAAAATAGACATAAATATAATCCGAGATAATGAAATCAAAGCTGAGACGCACGCATTTTGTTGCGCCAATTAATCGGTTTATTACGGGTCGCCATCTTTTTTTTTTCTTCTTTTTTTGTCAAAGGATTTTTGGTTCCGAATGACTTCAGCTGTAATCAAATGAGCATTTGAATTCGTTATCATCCATGAAAATCGACGAAAGCGTCTTAAGAATGTCATAAAAACTCAAGCATATTTGAAAATGCAAAATCATGCATATAGACCACATTTTTACACAAACTAATTATTTCAAGGCATAAATTATTCAAAGTAAATGTGGAAATTTTCACATTAAAACTAAACTGAGAACTATTTATGACAGTTATTGTCCTTAAAAACGACAAATTCAAAAATACAACAATGTACATCTATAACAAAACTTGAATTCAACTTGGGATCACACAAACTACTAGTTTAAATTAGTCTTTTATTAGGAGGTTAGCAAATTTCCATACCGTACAAAATGTAAGAGTAAAAAATAGTCTTTTTGGGGTAAAAAAAGGTGTAAAAAACAGATGCTGCCAATTTTTATTTACATAAGATGATGTTAAAATGAGTCAAAAAGGGAATGAGTGTGGTATTTTGATATTAATACGTTGAATTTCTTTGACTTTTCAATGTAAACCAATTTTTCCAGACTTTTCCATGTCTATCCAATTTTCCTAACCAAGTATGAGTGAACCTTGCTTCAGGTGTTTGGGTGCAGTGAACGAGTACACTAAACACTGTTAAGAAGACATCGCATATTTCGCCAAAAATGCAGTAAAGGTCAAGCATATACGTCGGTATTTTGTTAAGGAGGAGGTGGTGGGGTGAAGAGGTGAGGGGGGTAACTAAGAGATCCAATCCTCTTTGAAGACGCAAAGGACCCCCCTCCACTCCCCACTTTCTCTTTTCGTTTAATTGTAAGGCCTGGTTATGGCCTTGTCACGCAGGATTTATGCGGAAATGTTTCAAAGGCAAGTAAATAGTATTGCCATGCACGCCGTAATTATGCGGACGCCCACGCCAAGATTAACAACAATTTTATCACCAGATAATCGGTTAATGCCCGAACATTAAACCCGACTTAATCCATAAGCTAGCTATATTTCAGCAACTCTACTCGTCAAAATTAATAACCCACACCGCATTTTCAGGGATGTCCGGGTCAGTGCTAATGAGGCTTTTTTTAAGAGTTGAAGACTTACTCTTCCTTCACCATGTTTACTAACCATATTAAAAGCATTAAAATCTCGCTTGAGAGTGAATTTACAAAACCTGATCTGCAAGAATTTCGAAAACGAGACATTCTATTCTAAGTGCTCACATTTTTTTTTTAAGGTTTGGAATTTCAAGACCGATTTGAAGAAATCCCTTATGTAATATTCTCTACTTTATTACGATCGTAATGTGGTTAACAAAGATGGTCTAAAGTCAAGAAAATGCATGTTAAGTTGTTAAAAACAAGCCAAATCCAAATTAATGAGATTTCCAAAAAACTGCTATTATTTACATGCGATATTGCTTGACAATGCCGGCCAAAAATCCTGAACAAACGTCCGTCAAAATTTCCTTTTGATAGAGCAGCATGCGTTGACGTGTTCATAAAAGACGATATAAATCACAGAAAAGGAAGATTTGACCTCGCCTTCCTCTCATTAATCTGGCCGTTTGTGATGGAACCAAATGAGGGGTTAACCGCAAATGACGGCTGATGGTCGATCAATGTGGACTCACAAAGAGAGACTCCTGTATTACACCGACATAACATTGAAATGTCAGACAACAATGGACAAATAAATGCCCTTTGTGGATTTTCAAGACCATCGTCATTAATAAAACTCCCTATTTTCAATAGCACTATAGGACACCGGTGCAATGAACAACCATGGACTGGCCAGATGCTCATGCTCACTATACATGCAGGCATAGAAGGAGCAATTCAGAAGAGAGATTTGCATTAATGGGTGACCCTCTTATGACATCAAAAACGTATTTATACATTTTTAGAACTATTTTCATACATGCATTTTGGGATTGATTTTACATTACATCCACGTGTTGCATTAACGAGAACTTTATATTTTACAATGTCTTATCACGAATTTGATACCTTTTCAAATAGTTTAATGATTCCTACTTAAGTCTTTCCTTATCACTGCGAATAGATATTTTATCATCACGTTTACATTTCTATCAGTTTCTACTATACCTTCATGTCTACCTTTTTATCTTAGGAATATAGGAATTCCATCTATTGTTTAAAATGCTGTTTGATAGATGGCATTGCAATAAATAAGTTATAAAACTGCATGTTAGGACTTATATTCAACGAAGTATGTAGCTGATCTTTAATTAAAAGTTGATGCCAATTAAAAGTATTGTAATTAAAGCTCTTTTAATTTAAAATTTGAGGTCGATGGAAATTTTATATTAAAAAACTCGTTAGCGAAATTAGATTAAAGTTGTTCAAAACATGGCAATAAATTAAACTAGATCAAGGATTTACATCTCTGAAAACACGAGAAGCATCTAATCTATAGTTAATGTCCAAAAACTTTAAAATGTGACGGTAATTCTACAAAAAACCGCATGAAAGAATTTTAATAAGCTTTTATTTAAAACCAAAAAAAGTATATTTTTGCATTCTTTTGCATTCTTATAAGTATAGCTTCCGTGTTATTTCAACGAGTGTTACTTTTTAATTCAAATGTCACTAACAATTTAAACAATTTAAACACCGTGGTCAATGTTCGATATACATGTCGTACATTTATTGTTCCAAAGTATTCCAACAACCATACAAGGGCACTTGCATTTTTAAAGTTTTCTATGACAACTCGTACGATTTCATGATATCATCGAATAACAAATTCCTTCAGGGATTTGAATTTTCGTCATCCCAATTCAGAACTTCATTATCGGAATCTGAGCTATTTTTCTGATTGTGTATGATCTAATATACGGCGACATCAAAGAGATTCCTATAAGGACCTAGACTATATATCATGGTATATGCGAGCCTGTAATTGTATTGTGAGACCACAACTCGATTCCAGAAGGAATCAGCAACGCATAACGAGCACTTCATAATAAATTCATAAAAGATAAACTGGACAAATCTTTTTTTTTTCTAAAGGATATTTATGGATGGCCTTTGCTCCAGGCTCCAGCTTAGGAGTCATACTTTCCTAATGCCAGAATATGGAGAGAAGGTTCCAAAAGCAGTTTTTAAGCTCTTTTTCCCTTTTGCCATTCAGACATGTGTTCACAAGGGCCATTCTTTGTGAGTCTAAGCAAATCCGTGCACTTTCTGAATAGATTTCTCGATTGAGTGATCCTCGATAAAGCAGCCTTAAAGGTTAGGAAAAGAGTACAGCCAACGACGACAGACGAACGTCAACAGCTTGGATTTGGAAGCAGGCGAGCGAATCGGGGATTACCAGATTCGAAGATTAGCGCCATTATGGTGCACCAAAGTACATGTATATTAACTCCAGAAACGAAACACGAAAGTGTGTCACTAGGAGCGCTGCCAGAAGCTGGACCACGCACAAATGCTTCAACGGCGCTGCACTCATTAGCCGCCATTCTATACAGGAAACACAACTAGCGCCTTTGTGGTCTAATGATGAACCATGCAGGCTATCCTATTAGTTTTACTAAAATTTCCAGCAACTGTTTTAATCTATTGTGCGTGGCATTCCAGCTTAACAAGAAAAACTTGTACAACACATGAGGAACTCATAAAGCCCATGCATATTGCATTTATACTTATGGGCCAGTTTTCACATAACCTAACCTACAGTATATAATGTTGTACATCGTAATTAACTGTTGATTACTAAATCAATGAGCATAAGGCCGACTAACATTTCAAAAGCTTTGTCTGGGGATTGTCAGAAATCCTCTGGGATTAAGTTGGTTCAAATTTAATCTCAGGATGAAGCAACAGAGGAAACTTAAGATGTCACTTCGAACTCTTGCATACAAATAATGAAAAACGGTTAACAACAAGGTTTAAAGAGCTTTGTTTTTTTGGTTTTTTTAAAAAAAAAGGCAAACTGGAACATATTGCTGGTACATTGTGTATAGTTTGGAGGAAAAGTATACAATGCTTTCATGCCAATACCGTTCAGCATTACTTCCAAGCATTGCTGGTTAACACACATTCAGGATGAATGTTAAAATCAATGCCAGCAATCTGCTTACAAGTTACAACTGTCAGTAATCAACGTTATATGTGAATTTTTCAACACCATACATATTTCAGCCTTTATAAGATAATGATAAAAATATCAGAATCTGATAGAAATTGAAGGATGTTTCTGCAATTGTTCCCGTGTCAATAAATCTCAAATGTAAGACAAATCAAGGTATTGGCTATATTTTCATTCATAAAACGATAAAAGAACGCTTGGATTATGTTCCCAGTCATACTGACTTGGTGCAACTTATTGCAGATAGAAGTTCCAGCATCTATTTGACAAGAAAGTAATCTCCGATTTAAAATTGGTGCAAGACAGCTGCACAAGTATCTCGTGTGCATAGGATTTTCGGACGAACACAAACGAAATGTTTACGACGACAATAAATATAGTGTTGACCCGTCATGGGGAATTCCCATTAGACAATTATACGTCAATTTAACGAGCGCTGTGCACGTGCAACGCAACATAAAATCGTTCGAGGAATGGATCGAAACGGAAACTTCTAACAGACGATCGGATTTTATAGGGTGAAGACATAAAATTTCAGAAATCCGATGACAAAAAACAAAACGAGTAAAAACATTGTACAGGATTTTTTGTTCGTTGGTCCTCTATCAATCTTCTTTCCTATTTAAACATTCCTTGAAGTGAGGGTTTTACAACTTTGGCGTCCGCAATCCTTTCTTAAACGGTAGATCGTATATACACCTAAAGTCGGTCATAAAGCAAATGAACTGCAATGGTCCTAATTTGCAAACAAACATACATAGATACTCATGTAAGTTTTAACGCATGCACATTATTGCTTCAATGAAAATTATGTAAATCTGCAATGACGTGAGTTTTAATTACTAAGTATAATGCATACGTACAAAATTTATTTTCACCAAAGGGAATAATTTGCTCCATTGCATTACACAACGAATTACATTAGTTTACATCTGATGTTTAATGGTGATTGATGACAAATGGTGATTTGTTTAACTTGGGTCATTATTTATGAGTTTTTAATTTTATTTACTAATTTTATTTTGAAAAACAACAGCACTACGAATTATTTTTTATGAATGCATTTATATTTTGTAAAATAAACAAGTATTATTATTTAATAATGCTTTTCCGATGACATTGTCAAAGCGTGCGTAGAAGCAAAGGACCTTTGTCTATATATTCCACATGTTTCCATGCATCCGCAAAATTTAAGTTCCAAAACATGAAAAACTTTGTTTAAAATTCATGTTGGTGGAGGATAGAGATGAAATATTCCTTTGTTTGAATCGTTATTCATAAATGTATTTATATATTGTTCAGTGCTACACAACTATTTACACGCGAACACCTTTTTCGAGAATTAGGCCCTAATTCATGGAACAAACATATCCGAGCTAAACTAGCATTTATCAAAATTTACTTTTTTGAAAAAAATAAAGCATCAATTTCTTTTATATTTATTTTGATTTCTTAACGTAAGCATATATATGTTGCAAGTTTCAATTTGTGCCATTAATACGCCGCAAAGTTCCATCATTTGTTGGCCGATTTTTAAAAGACAAATTTCTATGCAATTCATTGTAAAAAGAAAATCGCTTGTATCTTTAAAAAAATTGTAAGATTTACAAAACAATGCATATTTCTTTATAAACCGTTGTTAGCATACATTCTCTTCATCTCTTGTTAGGCTATATCAAGATTAATAATATTGAGGTCAACAACTATGTAACGGAACGTCTGATGCACATATAATAAGAAACAAAACAAACCTTGACCTTAATCCAAAGAAAAACCTTGAATTAAGTCACTGATTTTGATGATGCACGGTCTAACACAAAAATTAGCATTTCTTTAGTTGGTCAAAAGTGCGTTTTTGTAAGGAGTGGACAAAGGAAATCCCCAGACTAATGATAAATCTTCAAAATGTCGGTAATAATTCACTTCATTGGTCAACATATGCCAGTCCAATCCACAGACTGTTGTCAGTTTAAGATTGATCTAAAACCATATCGCAGTTCACAATCAGCAATTTCACGCTTGCCAAGAACATGTCCATAGGCCAAGCTCAAATGTACTCGTATATGAAAAGCATCGCGATTCGATCACCATCATCAATTGCAGATGATTAAGAGTGGGATTAAAGGATTTGCATTCATTAACTACTGCATTCATTTTAAGTTTCTCCTCCTCCTCCTGTGTAAGCGTAATTTGAAACTCTAGGCATCTGCTAAATGTAACACCTTCTGTATTTGCACAGGCCCAACAATAAAATGGACCTACGAGTATATGGGTTGCTTTCAAAACACCTGTCCACTTATAATAAGTCTCTGAATCGTGAAAAATTAATTGGATCACACCTTTTATTCAGGAGCAGATGGAACCACACGCTGGAGTAGATAGAGCAGTTACTGTTAAAATATAATTGTCTGTGTAAAATGTATAAATTTCAACACTTGCGTGATTAGCACCAACTATGCATGTCAATATGTAGACATGTGTTACCCAACACATTAACACGTTTTTACTTCAGCAAATTCTTACAGGAAAGACGCGTATTAAATTTAGCAATATATATGTACATGTTACAACAAATTTTGAAGTACCACTGCTAAAGAATTGACCGGCTTGCATGATATGGGCCTTATCATTTTTTCTAGGGCAATGCCGATTTTAAAACTTGTTAATAATGCTTTTCTCACTATAGATATATATATTTAAACTGAAAATCTGAAAGTTATTTTCTGGATGGGATAGATGTATAAATTTAACATTTTATGCAATAGAGAGAACAGTGTTAATTAACTTTTAAGCTATATATACTAAGACAGGAATGGTAGCATTGCAATATAATTTTCGCATTGAAAAGGTCCCTCCGTTATTACAAATGATAATGTCCATGCATGTTAGAATTTATTGCATAGGAAAATATTTTCCAAGCTGTATTTACTTATAGTAGCAGAGGTAATTTTTAAAAACGCATTTATTACAAACTGTGAAATTAGCAGCAAATTTGCAACTTAAGCATAGAATGTCATTGCAAATTCCGTGACATTTTTCATTCGAATTTTCTTTATGAAGAATGGCGTCTTGTTAAGACAATCGTTAGAAACGACAGCGAAATACAAACTTGCACTTTGCAAGCATTTACTTTCTGCAACTGCATGGCATGTGTATACAAAAAACTCGTTTTGTAATTGAACCAGAACAAACGCGAAACATTTGTTTTAAATTATCTAAAGAGCAAACATTAAAATCTCGTATGGTGAATTTGCACTACTTGTTTTTCCCCTCATGTGCAGAAATTAAGGGCATGTTGAAGGGGTTAAACATGTGCAAAACACGCGATTGATACAGGACACTGTATACTGTTTTATACAAATGTGGCACTTCCATGCATATACATCAGCATTACAAGACGATTATTTGCCTATTTGCATTCAATAAAAACACTTTTTTGGATAAAATGCAAATGTGCAAATAACATCATCATTCATATTCCAAATCTTGCTGCATACTCCATTAATGCATGTGTATAAGGTTGGAACCCTCAAAATTAGTTGATATAAAACTTTTTCTTTTTCAAAATTCTGTGACTGAAATTTGGATGATTACCTTCTGGAAAGCGATCCACTGGAACAGGCAAAGTTTCCCACAAATGTCGACTTTTTTTTTATCCCACTTTACTAATCACGTCCTTATAGAGCCAGCACAAACAAGAGCATATCAATATAACGTTAGCCGTGAACAAGTTTAAACGGCCAATTTAGAGTAATCCTTCAAGCGCGGCGTATCCACATCGAAAATGAAAGTTCAAAGGTCATCGAGTATCCACACGGGAGCAATAGTTATCAAGCATGCAACAGCATCAAGCAGCACGCTTCATCTGGACATTGGCCACCCCGACTAAACGTGTTAATCAGCGGTGGTCCCGAGTTGTCCCCCCCGCGTGTCCAAATACTCCCGAAAAAAGCCGAGGGTGGGACGGATGTGACGCGTGTCCGGCACCGCTCACACCTCGCGTAATTGTGGGCCCGAAGCATGGAGCGCCGCTGTAGAGCCACTCGGGGCGGCCATCTTGGAAAGCCCACTCTCGTATACCCCAAGCCCGGGGCCAAGTTGGATGGCAGGGCAGGCCTTGCCGAATGAACTCTGGCAACGACCAATGAGGCTTTGGCGGTGCCAGCGTGGGGGCAGCGAATGATGGAGAAATGAAGCCCGGTTCGCCCTGGTTGGTTGGGGACAGGCAGGTATTTTACGAGCGACCCCCCCCCCCCACCCCGACCCCTCGCTTTTGGCTGAACGGGTCAATTAGAAATATCACCACGGGAGGTGCAATGGGAGGCGCAGCCACGAACGTCTCTCGCCACATTCCAACATGGGGCATGCGGGGTGTGCGCAACAAACCGGTGCTCGTAAATCAAATGTTGGGGTGGCAGCAATCACTTGCCAATTTATTTGTTGCAGCCAACGAATTTATTCGGCCCTGCCATGCGTTGCACAGCGCCGCTAACGACGTTAAAGCGAATACGTCAGGTGTGCAGGTGGCGCCTACTTTTCGCTCCCCCACAACGGCCATTTTGCGTCTTCGGATCTCAAAGGACCGTACATAAAAGACGTCCACGAAAAATCATACCCCCAACTCACATGTTCTACAACACGAACAAAAAGTATCAAAATCTATAATGTATCTATTTATGCTTCATAGTGTACATATATAATGAGCTTATTTCATGTTGTCAGTGAGTTGTCACGTGTGCAGGTGTCAATGACACAGTCGTTATCCAGTCGCGTAAGCAGATTTAGAGCCGTTAGCGTTTCGCTCGCCGTTACACTTCCGTTTCACTGCCGCTGCTGAACTTGCACCCTATACTGAAAACCAATACGTAGTCATACGTCAAAAATATGATAAATTTAGTTTATCTCTTAATAGGTCAACCTGGTTTAGAATCGCACAATGAAGCACGTGACATGTTTATAAAACGCAAAAGTTTTCAAGATGACAACTTCTTATGCCAAATATAATCAGAAGGGCTCTGAGAAATGCTATAATGGAATGAATAATAATTTTATTTGAAATTGGATTTTCTAGTAAGTTCAAGGGAAGTTTTCAAGGGAAATTCAAGTAAGTTCAGGACCAAAAAAAGTTGTCATAGTTTACATTGTTTTTACATTGATTTTGGAATTGTAAAACGTATTTTGGTGCACACTTTTTAAATTGACTCCAATGTATGTTTTAGTTGTAAGATGCATTGGAAGTTCACTTATTGGTATCCTCCCTTTCTCCCCTAGCTGTACATTCCGAAAACACGATCCGCTAATCAACCCATTTCTCTTTGTTAACTTGGACATCGTTTATGACTGCCCCTGCTGTCAAAGGGGGGTGGACAGGCATGTATATACCAAAAACCAATTGTTGTTTTAGGGAACGAGATTGTTCCTCCTCTAGAAATGGTCCGAAGTTGTGCCCCGGGTGGGCCAGGCCGTTTTTCACCACACCTCAATTACAAAAACAACCTTTTCTAGTGAAGTGCCAGTGCCAACTTAACTAACTAGCTCAATCACCACCAGTGTATACAAATGCACGCAGGTCGTCACATTTGGGGCTATCGGTGTGTTTTTTCAGACCCCCAAAAAACCGGAGCTTCGAAAGGTCGTAAAAGTGGTGGGGGATCGGCCACCTATATGTCACCCTCACCGGACCACAGGACATTGAATAGCCACCTTCGACCGCAACGAGGAAAAAAAAACCCGACACGCTTTGACCACCGGTCAGGTATAGACGTTTCACGCTTGTAAGATGACCCGACTCGTACAGGTTTGTCCCCCCCTCCTTCGAGAACAACTGGGGATATGGTTTGGACACGCCAATTTCGCTTACAAACCCAACACGTTCAATATCTGAAACGAATGTTGTATAAACATTTTCCCAGATAAACCATTCTTAAGATGAAATTATAAGTGTTGATATACTCGACATGTGTTCAGAGAGTTCGCAGGGGGCAACCGTAAATGATCAACGGGAGCGAGAGGAATTGATGTGTATGAAATTGGCATTGATAAACTGATAAGTATCTTTTAAAACCGGTGTGCCGCCAAGGGTCCTCAGCTGTGCCGAGGAAGTTTTGGGGAAGGTCGAAAAGATATTCAACTATATATTCTTTGTTGTTGATGCGAAATTTGATTTACGCAAAATAAAATGTTGAAATAGGTTAAACGTGAAACTTAAGGGCTGGATTAGTGTTCATCTGCATGTTGTCTTTTCTGATAACTAATTAATGCAAATTAATGTTTATACAATTATGTGATGAATTTCCCGGTCTTTATTTTAAAACAACTAATTTATCTCTGATTTTTTTCAGGTCTATCCAACTTCCCTGACAATTCCAGGAATTTCCAGGTCTAAGGGAACCACAACTCTGGAATGGGTTTTGAACGTGCTATCAGCTTGTTATCTTGAATTCGAGTGTATTTCGACTGTGATATTACAACAAAAAACATTTCCAAGAAACTGCATAAATGAAGCAATATCATTTGACTAAAAAGACCCTTAAATAAATTTAGAAAAGAATTCTTAAGACAAGGGCATTAAATTAAAAACAAAAACTCTCAGGTGGAAGGAAGATTAATGGAAAAACGCGATTTTCCGCCCAATTTTATACTCCTTAAATGCATTAACACCCTATAAATTTGACATTTTCAGATCGTGTTTCTCCATCGTATTACTGCGCACTAGGGGGCGCCATTTATTCATGCATTCAAAACGTATCGATCGTTTCGCATAAATTGTATGCGATTTCATCCAACTTTCAAGATCACATGTGGAGATTGGTTTTCCGACAACACGAATACTACAATTTTATTGCCCATGTAAAAATTTTCAAAACGCATTTTCTTTTAAACGAGTCCGTAACATCGTTTAATAGTTGTAATTTATTCTTTTACGTTAATTAGTATAAGTGAAAATGTTATAGTAATTGGTTTTAAATAATCTTATACTGGTGACATTATACAATAAATTCTTAGTATAAAAATCATAAAGCAAATTATTATAGTATATTATTTCTGCTAAATGTGTGTGAACGTGTTTAATTCAATTTTGTCGCTGTTGTCAGAAAATATGCTTCTGCGCACGCGCACGAACACGTGACCTCCATGTGCGCGTCCGCAGATTAATTCGACACCAGCGTTTCCAGCTGCATGGCGTTACCAGCTTCTAGGGTGCTAATAAAATAGCTGTTGTAAACTTGCAATATACACTGTGATTCAACCACGAATATCGGTTGCAAAGAAATCAGTTTAATTGTAACACCTGTTGTAGCTAGTTGAAAATATGGTTTAATAACCACTTTGTTGGCATGGGTGCTTAAACCCGTCAATGTTTATTACTCATTGCACCAAACGCAGTTCAATTAATCGCCACTTAAAGCAATTTCCATCGTTATCGCTGGTTTAGTTCAACTTGGTTTAGTGAAACTTGCAATTAGATTTGACGTACAAATTAAAATGCCAAACCCAAGCATGCTTCGAAAAACGTTTAATTCTCTAATAAGCGATACATAAGAAAATCCTACATATTGCGAAAGTTAATATTTAAAAAAAAAGAAAAGTTTTATACCCATAATATTGCAGGCTATTATGTCTGCCCGAGACACACACAAAAAAGTATATATATGTAATTAACAACTCACTTTCCCAACACGTAATAAGGGGGTTAATGCCTATGGGCTTTCTTTTCGAGACGAGTAAATAATAACAGGGGTTGAAAAAGCGAGAGAGAAGAAACACCTTGTAATTAAAAATTTCGTTTAAACGTTAATGCAGCCATTGTGACACGTATAATATATCTGCGTGCTTTTCGTAAAAATCTGCTAACAAAAAACGTCTCGGGGCTAATTATTTAATTTCGAGCCCGGCAACATCACCGTGAGGGGTGAGCACAAACACCCGAGATATGGACAGCCAAGAAATTGGACGACGTGAATTTTTAAGATAAACAATGCGAGCCTTGTGTATACTCTGTAGACGATTTGAACAAAAAAAAAAAACATAACGTGTTTTTCTATCATGATGACTGAAGAGAAACACCGTAATTATCATCACCATCATTATCAAATTCAAGCTTTGTAAATAAATAAGAAGCGGCATTCGAAATACAAGGTTTTATGGTCTTTGCTCATCATCTATACACTGCATGGTTAGGGATTCTACATTTTTATATCCTTGTGAAAGCGTAACGGTGTTGCTATGGTTGTTAATATTTCTTTCTGCGAATTCATGATTGTATAAATTATTAATATATTTTCAAGATGACTTTTGAATTTTAAGATAACATTATACTGTGAATGTATGTACCTGTCATCGACTGCTCGTACATATACGTGTTTCGATGTCTCATTCGAATGCGAACACGTTGTTTAATCAGATTATTATGTTTATTAACATATAAGGCAAGGATACCTGCCATCATCAATTACATATAAATAATATACATTCAATAACCTTATAAGTTTTGCTATTAAGTTCCCATGCATGGTCCCATGTCATTTACATGTAATTGATCACTAATAAATTAAATTCAGAAACCAATAATTAAATGCGACTATATAAGATTAACGATTAATATATTCTCATAAAAAATCGTCTACACTACATTTTTTTTTTAAATACCTTTCTTATACAAATAATTAATTCAAATAACTCTGAACTAAAGGTATAATCATGTGATGAATCTGCTTTCATTCAACAATCCGGTCAAAACCAAATTTTCCATAATTTATTCAGGTTCATTGAACATTACAAATTCAGAACTGGATTATGTTAATCACGTAGATTACTCTTATATGAACCTCACGAAGCTTGGTGGACAAAATAACACGAACACTAATTGCTACAGTCACACATTCCTTCTTGTTGGACCAAACTTTTGTCTTCAAAAGCCTCAACCCATGTTTTGTGCAGTGCATAGAGGAATTTTATATCATTCATTCAATTACATTACTTCATCTTTAAATACAACTCAATACATTCAGTATTGGCAAACTCTATATACAGTGCGTAAACAAACAGAAGAAGAAAATCCAGCGTTGCACCTGAGAGCACCAAGAAATCCCATCATGAATTGCGAGCAAAGCAACAACAATAATTGGCATAAATAATAAAGCCATCTAGAATTCGGTGAAAACTGCCTACAAAGGTTGAAAAGTTTCCATGCAGGCAAGTTAGGCGCTGTAGAAACTATAAAGCATTTGAAAAACTGTTGCATATAACACAAGCGCGGTTGAATTAGTAGGCCTTGACGTCTGGCTTATTTGATATTAGGATGTTATTCGTCCGCCCTCCTCCCTCCCCCTGCAATTACCTGGGTCCAGTGCCAATTTTCCGTCCATGCTAATCATCCTCGAACAACCCCTTGGCGCTGCGAGAAGAAGCAACCTTATCATTACGTCCCCAACTGGCATTCTGGCGAGAGAGGCCATAATTTCCCAACCTGTTGGATTAGGAATTGCCGCTGATTTACTTATTACAAACAACAATTTCATCTGACAAAGATTCGGACGGAGCGGGTCGTTAGCTGCTGACCCGAAGCAGGCCCAAGGTGGGGGATGGAAGACCACAGGTCGCCGGCAACCTGGGTGTGCCTCGCCCGGTGGTTTTTGCAGTGCTAGGCGTCTTAATTTAGCCATTGACAGTTGCAGATACACCTTCGGAAAAACGAGGAATGTGATGGCGAGGATGGGAAAAACGAAAGCAACTCGTTATGGTGTTTTCCCCTAGGCCATAACCTAGCGCACAAAATAAAAAAGATACTACCGCCGCTGATGGAGTCGACACTAATTCGTTCGAAATCTAACAACGCATCAGCCAAGCCCTGAAAAAGGTTAACCGTAGCAACCCCCCGACGCCCAGGGTGGATAAAAAAAAACGAAAACTAGCTGAGTATGAGCTTGGACTCGCCAAACATTCGACAACCATCAATGAAATTATATTATGAGGTCTGACTTTGCATGGACTTGAGAAAAACGTGAAGCGTGGCCATCCAGGCCAGTCCACATTTCGATTTAAGTATGACTTTGCCTGGCTTGTTATCATGTTAAAGCCAAGTGATAAGTCGACGGTTATTATAGCACATTATAACATCTAGTATGTTTTAGCGTGTAGAAATGATGCATTCTTGTTTTGGTACTCCAATATGGCATCAACATTACAAATGGTGTCGTCGCACTTAACACTTCGACAGGCCATTTGCATGGGAGTTGGCGAAATGGGAATTGGTTGGAAACGGTGCATCAACGAGACAAAGTATATACAGTGGAACCTCGCTTAACGAGTTATTCGCATAACGAGCAATATTAATTTTTTTAAAAAGGACTCGCTTAACGAGAGACGTTTCGCATAACGAGTCACGTGAATAGGGGAATCCCCGAATTGTGCGATTGTTTCGTTGTTTCGTTAATTGTTTCGCATTACGAGTATAAGACTCCGGAACGAATTATGCTCGTTATGCGAGGTATACTCGTTAAACGAGGTTCCTCTGTATATACTTTGCCTCGTTGATGCACCGTTTCCAACCAATTTCCATTTCGCCAACTCCCTATATATATATATATATATATATATATATATATATATATACAGGTCTAAACCTTACAAATTAATTCATATTTAATGCGAATTTCGAATTGCTAATACGAATTTACATTTGAAACGAATGCGGGCAGGTATAACATACAAGTTTTTCGCATAATTTCGAAATCTGCAATTTGTGCAAAAATACAAAGATTATCATTTACTGCAGCTCATCATATCGAAAATAGCAGGCCATTTGGGACCAGGCAGGAGACATACAAGTTTTTCGAATAATTTCGAACTCTGCCATTAGTGCAACAAATACAAACATTATACAGCTGATATATCGAAAATAGTTGTATTCAATTCAACTGAGTACCGTATACATAATACAGGCAGGAGTCTGAAAATAAATGCCATATGGTATAGGGGAAACTTGTACACAATCATTTCAGGAGAATAGTTTTATTTTCATTTTTTAGAACGCTGATTTCGAATTTCTGCATATTTGATAGTTTAAAGTAATTTTAAAATTGTGAGAAAGTCATGCTTTGTGCTTCTAAAATTGCTTCTCAAAAATTGCAGTCATGCCCCTTAACAAGATCCCTATGTATAATTAAAAAAAAAATGTAAGAGAAAAGTGTGAGAAAATAAGGCGTTTATAATTTTTTTCCGATAAAAGCAGAAAAACACCAAACATCGAATATATGGCTTTTAAAAAGATGAGGAACATAAAAACTTGATAAATGATTCAACCGCATGCAACCTACAGATAATATGTAACAAGTATATAGTGCTAAAATCTCGAGCAAATTTCCAATCATAGTGATTCCACATGCTATAGTTATACAGACTGTTTAATTTTATACTCATGCAACATTTTTTTTATGTAAACAGTTTTAGGCGTTCCTAAATGAACTTCGTACGCGAAGGAAGTTCATGGAGAGGCTCGTTATTAAGCTGTAAATAATCAATCAAGCGTGCATGCAATTAATTCGAAAAGTGGTTTGATAAAGCAGGAGGATACTAATTAAGGGATAAGCATGCACTTAAATTCCGCGTCTGAAGGTTCTTTCAGCGACGCGCCAGTGATGAAGGCCTATAAAAATGTTCTCACGATAGCAACAATTTCGCATGGGTCTACCTGTTCCACGTAGAACAAAATATTACAAACGCATACAAAAAAGGCAGTCTCTATATATTTTCGTGCTTATTCCGTTTTGCAAACAATGACCCATATAATTTAAATTATCTTAATGTAAATCAGAAATTCAAATATTTACATACTTATGGCCGGGTGTTTGCGGCATACACAAAACCCCAAAAACCCACCTTGATGAAACGATCATTTATTTATTATAAACAGAGCATGCATCCCAAAAAGGTATATTATACGAGATCTCGCGATAGAAGTGGTTCTCAAGACGGCCATATCTGAAAACGGCAATACTATATACTGGATCCCCCATGCTCAACGAGTATAGAACGAAAATAATTTCATGCATTTTGACACGTATAAGTATACAGGTTAGTTGAATGGCCCCTCGGGCCTCCTAATCAAAGCGTGAGATGATCCTCCTTTAACCTCTATACTAGCAGACATCATATCCGAACAACATGTCTATTAAGTCCCTGTTACGTACCCTACGCATATTATTATGGCATCTGCCTACCAAATCTTAATTTAAGGGGATTTTCGGACGCACTGCCCCGTTAAACCTTTCCCACTGAACCCTCATTTGCATGTGTAAAGTGCATGACCCTCGAAGAATTCGCTTTGGCCATGTATGCCTCAACCTTTTTCCTTCTGTTTCTTCGCTAAGAATTTCTCTTTTGCATCTTTATAGCAATTACTCCCCAATTCCAGAAACAAATCACGATGGTTGACCAATACGGCATTTGCCATGCATGGGATAAGTGTGGTATGGTATGCACGGGTGGTATATACACAACCCCCCAATGCATGGGCAATGGCGGCTATATAGTAATGTCTTGCCTCCCAGCGCCATTACCTCAGCATGTAGCCCGGCATTTTCGTGGTCAAATTATTCATTGCCAAACCTTTTAAAACTTTCTCGAGTCAGCATAAATTTGCGGATTCCTTACTCGAAAATACGCTTTTTTCAATGACTTATGGGTTCACGAATGGAAAGGATAAGACGTGACGGGGGTAAGGATCGGGAATAAAAAAACAAGAATTCCAACGTGTGGTTCAATTTGTTATTGTCTAAACGCATCATAAAGCCACTCTTCAACGGAATTATACTTATATAATCGTGTGCATTTACTCCGAAATGCAGTCATAAATCTGTACGGAAAATTTTATGGAGGCTATATAGAATAGCCAAAGTGTGCAGGAAATGTTCTTGAAAAACCGCCTGCTTCCCTCCTGATTACCATATTTTATTCCGCCATTTTTGTTTCCAAAACCTGCAGCCGTTTAATCTGTGGGAAGATAATAGGCTCCCTGTAGATACAGCTGGAAATACACCGTGTATTTGCATTGACATAGCGAAAAGAAATAACAAATTGAACAAATGTCTTACTAAATTTGGACGACAAGAATTTTCTTAGAAAATAATAAAGGAAAATTCTTTGGAACCATTCTCCAGTTCGAGCTCCATCCCACTTGTTGTCTCCATCGCTATTTAAAAAATAAATATTGCCCAACTTTAGAAATAGCTTTAATCCTGTTCAGTACCTCATGGACATTTGTATATGCCATTGTATAAGTATTGCATAAACATGTACACTTAGAGGTACTCATATATACAATACAAACCTCTGTACCATGCATCCATTTTGTGATATTGCATTTGTTCCCATATATACCTATTAAGCACATCTGCTAAATGATGATAAATAAACAAGTTTGTAATTATACTTATTTAATTACATGAATTCATTCTTTGTTCGTTAATGCAGAAATCAAGTTCATAGTATATTCAGCGAACATGCCACATCTTTGAAGGTTTATTCGTTTATGGCTAGGCTATATTTTGACTGTCCAAATGCCAATTAAGGTATTGAACTGGAAACAAGAAATAGAAACATACAATTTCACAGAGTATTTTGCAAATAGCGTAATAACAACCTACAATTCTTATGGAATTTTCCCCAATTTTTTTTCTTTGCCAGTATGTCAAAGTCGACAGCAATTACGTTTTACTATGCAGTTTTGGATAAAAATATAATGTAATAATAATGATAATAACGATGATGTCTTTTTTTGAATATATATATATATATATATATACTCGGGGCAAAACGTTATAAAAAGTTTAAACGCATGAAGCGTTATATACGTGCAAATCTAATAAAGATGTCTCATATGCTAATGGCAATACAGGTAAATGCAGCTTTAATGAAAAACAGAATACAAGAGTAGGATGACAAAAAAAAAAGTGCAATGGGGAAAAAGCGAGAGTTATGAATAAATATTCCCCGCAGAAGAAAAAAAGAAAATATGGAAGAGGGCAATGATGATGATGATGTTGAAAAATGGGAGGTTTGAAACACGTTTTCCTATTTCTACCCCATATCATCGTCAAAGAAAAGCAGGTATCTCGTAACATAGAGACAACATAAAACCAGGTATAGTTAAAACCCGAGGAGGAGAAGATAATTGCGGGGTTGGTGCCCTCCTTTTTGCCTTTTTCAGAGGAGTTTGCATCGAATTAAGGAGCATTGGCAATGACGGAGTGAATGTTCAAACCGCTTCGTATACTACATAATACACAGACCCAATAGAGACCTCACCTGTTGGAAAACCTGAATTCTTCTTTAAAAAAAAAGGTTGCACCACTGTATTTCTGAAAATGATTTTTCACTCTCGTCAAACCGATAATATGCTCGTCTATAGATCAGTCAAGGTGACTGATGAAATCTCAGCACGCAACACATACACATTAGCCGCTGATTGATAATGAAAATTCGGAACATAAGCTGATCTCAATCGGCTTATTAGTGATGATAAAACATAAAAAACAGGTATGATCATCTTTAACCAATATTACGTTTACAGTATATATAAATTTTTGAACTGTTGTGCCGACAGTGCCGCGATAAACTATAGTGTGGCCCGAACATTTTTAATTGCTTATATCACCTGTTTGAATATGTATAATTTTGTTATGTTTGTTTGTATGTGAGGATTACAGCCAGGGAAAAATTTCACTGTGTATACAGCTATATGTTGGAGGGGAAATAGCTACAATTACTTTTTGTCCACCTTTAGTATAATTGTACAAGCATCGTACAAAACGACAGAAATTTAAAATTCAGGAAGTTGTTGCATTTACAGCCCTATTTCTTCCCTAAATTGCTCCACAATGATATGTGAGCCAGGTATATAAAATCAATCCATTAGGGTTTTTTTTTTTTTAAAAAAATAGAAAACGATACCCAATTTAAAAAAATTCCTCAGAGAAAAACACACCAACCATTTCCACATATTTTAGGTTTTTTTACAGCATGATGATGTTGTTTGCAGACATTTTTTTTCGTAGATGCGTATGTTTGTGAATCACACATGTATCGCGCTCAATTAAGAGAGCAAAAACACGATTTGGAGCTAGTTTGATCGGTGGTCGGATGGGCCGTGGGGAGCCAACGCACAAGATAATAATTACCTGTCACAGGTGTCAGCCAGCCAGAATGTCATTTCAAAGATGTCTATCTTCAACTGGTATACCTTTTGGCTTCAAACACGCAAATGGGAACAATTAAGATCAGAAATGCTACAACTCGCACACGTATTCAAACATTTTAAGCACAATCATCGTGCTTGCTTGCCTTCTCCCAACTCCACCTAATGGGCATATAACGATACAGTATTATAGACCAGCCTCACATTTTTTTTAAAAAAAAAAGAATTTTCTTTACTTCACATTTTGAGAGTCCGAATTCCAGGGCAAGCTTAATTAGTGCTTTAGTGGAAACTTGAGTGGTGCTAAAATTCGATAAGTAAAGTGTTGCTTTGTTGTTATGCATTAATGTGTTTCATCTTTTTGAACGCATGGCACATAAAATGGCGCTAAAATTCAACACGTAACAGACTATAAAAATGTACATGGAAAAAAGCATATCCCAAATACTTTGGCACATTCCTGGGGATATCATACATTTTGCAAATGAATTAAGGCAAACAAAATATCATGCACAATAATGTGTCCACTCTGGAGAATTGTTTTGCAAGATGGCGGCTGCCTCAATGGTTTAAAACTTTAAACCCACTTTGCCGACAGCGCATTTCGCCGACTAGCTTTACATCCTATCACAGACTAGCTTTACATCCTATCACAGACTAATTTATTATAATTCTATGTGTTATTTTCATCCAGTTTTTGACTAACCAGCCCTAACCTATAACATGATACAATTATTCACGATATTGGTAAAATTCGTCGACGAAATTCGCTGTCGGCAAAGTGAGACGGTATACCGCCTCCAAAGCTACACAACCAGATCAGGTTGCCAAAATGACACGCAACCTAATCTGCATAAAACAATGCGAAGTGTTTTACAAGCGCAATAAACTAATTTTATTTTGTACTTCGCTACCAGAATACGCAATTAACATGGAATTATACTTTGTAAATTTTGCCGGTGATTAGCGAATTAGTGATAAAATAATTTTCAGCAAGTGCGACGCGTGTGCAACAACAATTCTCATGTTTTTTTAGCCTTATGGTATTTGACTACAATTAAAAATAATTTTCAGAACTTTATGAACCCCATATATAGTTCTGAGTTTGTGTATCTATAGTTGGGGGACATGTTAGGTCACTACAAGTCTACCATATATTAACATTAAGGGGACGCCACGTACCCACAACGCTATCTGCATTTATGGTTTTGCAAAAATAGATTCTTAAATTGTTAACACGTTTGCCAATGCCTTTCAAATATTTCTTAAGCACAAGACATTAAAAAACATTGGTAATTTCAGAATACTTTCCCATGTTCTTCTTGAAATTCCCACGCACAAAATGCCAGCTAAAAACGCAAGTTTTTGCACGATTTGATGTAGCAGACATGGTCACTTTTATGGCTAATGGTGTTTTATTGCACGAGGTTATAATAGTTCGATGTATGCACAGGTCGATATTTTATTACCGAAAGGCGTTTTAAAGTTTACCCGAAAAACAGCCCATGTGAGGAAGATTTAAGGCTCAATAAGGCCAAGTCCTTTGGCTTCATCACAAAACTGAAAGTTGAACGCCCTGACATGAGCCAACATCAAGGGGTTAATGTCATGTTTTTGGTGGTAACAAATCAATGTAAAATATATGGGGGAAGGACTTGTTTATACGAGAGCAACACGGGTACACGGGTCCCATCATGCCAACTATACAGAACAATTATTGCAGAAAAAAAATCTACAACATGGAACATATATTGCCAGGTTGGAAAACGTGTTTCCACCTAAAACCGCAGCACCAGCCCTACTAATATAATGTATAGTTGTGGCGACCAAATTTCGTTAAATCAACAGCAGCGGGTTCACAGGGTCCCTGTTGAGGCGACATTTGGGAGCTCTCGGGATCAGCTTCTTGAACACGTTGACTTCATGCTGCTTGAACTCTTTTACGGGAATCAAAATGACATTTTACAAAGGAGCCAAAAGTCATTTGCATGCGTGAAGGCAGGGGGAAAATTCCTATATTCAAAAGATTGCAATAACAAAACTTTGTTTTCACAATAAACAATGGCTCTCGTAAATAGTCAAGAAGCCATTGGACCATGCGCGAGGCATGCCTATACAAGGGACGAATTTCGTTTTGACAGCAACGGATATTTTGGCATTGTTGTTATTGGCAAGCACGCCAGAACTGGAGAGCACTTGCCAATATTTTATAAATGTTACATGGAAACAAAGGCAAATTGGGTAGCTGGAAAAGGAAGTGGAGCAGCACAAGAGACCGCAAACGTTTTTCTAATAAACACGAAGGCATATGGAGGTCTGCGATGCTCATTGGATCAAAGAAAACTTCTGCAGTTGATGATCCGTTCTGTTTTATTATCATCATGAGCAAAAACTCAGATAATGCTATGCAGATGCTGGAGTTGCTGATGGACTGACTGCTGAGAAGAATATTATGTGCGCATGTCTATAGGTGAACACGTGTTTGTTTTTTAATTATCAGAGGTAAAACTCGTGTTTTTACAACAAATGTTTAAATGTTCATTTATAACAGGAAGAGCCCCTTAGTGTTAAAGGAATTGCATTGCAGCAAAAAAAGAAGTATAGCTTCCTGGAACAAATGTGTATTAGACATGGGATCAACCAGCGGTGGACTGGCATGCAGGGTGTCAGCTTGCCAGATGGTAAGTGGGCCCCTTTAAACAGTAGACAATAAGTTCAAAATGTTAAAGACCTTTTACGAGTAGTAGCTTAATAATAGCTTTTAATATTTCGCAAAAAAAATGTATTATACATATATATATTTTTCCACATACGTATTTTTATTTAACATAGAAATGTTACACTAATTATGGATGGGCTCCCTTTCTGTCAAGGCATTGATGGCAACCAAAAATTTTAGACCCAGTCCGCCACTGGTTGCAACCATGCTGGACATGTTTCAGAATGGGCCTAAAAAGCATTCTTACTGGTTCATTAAGTCTGGAGAAGCTGAACAGGAATGGGACAAATTTGCATAGTTCCATCAATCATTACGGGGTATACACGCCATAATATATATACTAAGCTAATGCAAAGTATTTTTACCATGCTAATTCATCAATTTCATACCATACTAATGCATCGATTTCATACCATAAAAAATGTTTATACTTCAGCATACAAGATTTTGCAAAGTTCTGTACTTTATCACTTACGAAGCATGGATGGAGAATACGAGCCGTAAAATGCAAAACTCAATTCTGACCACCATTTAACCATTTTAAGAAGCTGGTATTCAACACCCGCATTGCATGTCTATTTCTAATAAACACCATGCATTGAAGCAGCATAGT
>JAQGBW010001294.1:0-27520 GCA_034698625.1 Julus scanicus
GGCGTTGGTGTTTAGCCCTCGTGTTGCAGAAATAGGCCAACGTTAAAAATCAACAAACAAACAAACAAACAACCAGTTTTGTTACACCCATTTCATTCAAACAGATTCGCATAACTCCACTATAGTCTCATAAGGTTGAATTGTTGGTCGTTGTTTTCTTGTGATATGTGTAGCAAGCATGCAGGTCAACAATGATTTTTTAATTTAAGCTTCCTCTTGTCCAAAATCTAACTTGCATTAAATTGCTATTAGACAGGTTATATAGACTGGCTTTATATCTAACCAGAGTTAACAATTCCCAAAAAAAATTCCATAAACTACAGTATATTAATTAGTCGTTCTAGACCACTAATTATGTTGAACTGCAATTTTCATTTGATAATTTGCTTCTTACAGGTTTACTCAGATCCCCAGCTGAGGTTGCCATTAAGATTTCGGCCAAGCGATGTGCATTGCAAGTCCACATATGGGGACAGAATGAACACGACTAGACTTTTGTTAAAGATTAGGCGAAAGAAAGTGCGGCCCTCGAATGCCTCGGCTGCTGGTGCGGAGTCTTGCACCTCGGAAATTTTGGGTATCGTCGATCAAACGTATAAGTTTAAATGTAAGTTTATAAGAATAGCCACAGTTACATTTTTTGACTGTTTAGAATATTTAGGGGTAACAACGGCACACTGAATAAGTAACCAAAATCGCCATGCGGTATTATAAGTTTTTTATAGAGAGGTTTTATCTCATTTTGTTAACGAAATGAAAAAAATGACGTTTTAATAAATTGATTACTTTCCCACAAACATGCTCAATTGTTCAATTGCATTTTAAAACTGCAGAAATTTAATTTGGCTCTATGTTTCAACCAGGAAAGACATTTCACCTCAAAATGCATTTATAAAAGTTTTGGTGTTACATTTATTTTATTTAGCTTTAGTGGACTTCCAATACTTGCCCATGGAAAAAGTAGAGGGAGGCGGTTACACTTCTATCGTAGACAAACTGGTGCCTTCTCATATGCATCAGTCGTCGTGGTTGAGGGAAGAATCTCCACTGTTCTTACCTCCAGCAGTTTTCTCACGCATAGACAATCCATGTGAATACCATTATCGAAAGGAACCCATTCGACAGAAGAGCTCGGGATTTTCAATGTCGAACGTTGATGATTACTTCTCCAGAAGTAAGTTTAAATACTCCATTCTGTCATGATTTTAGAAATTTAGAATAATAACTGGGTTTACCACGATTGCATGAGATAATTTCTTCAAGTTGTCTGAAACCGCTCTTTAATTTATTGGATTGCCTTTACCAGTCATAGTTCCCTTTAGATAGCAATAATATTTCCCATTTATTTTCACAGATCGCCAAAAGCGAACCGGGTATTCAGTATTTGCCAATTACGACGATACTGAGGTCCCAGCAAAGCCACACGAAGATGCGTTTGAATTGTTGAGCATGAAGTCGTGCACTAAACACCTCATTGCACAAATAAGACAAGCTTTCGAAGAGCGGCCAATCTGGTCTCGTCATGCCCTTCTTTCTAAAGTTGAATTTGGCTATAGATCTCAGCTAAAGTATGTTCTTCCTGCAGTAGCCTACCTCTTCAGCTCTGGTCCATGGCGTTCCTTGTGGGTACGTTTCGGATATGACCCAAGAATTAAACCAGAAGCTAAGATATATCAGCTTCTGGATTTCAGAATCAGAAGACGTGAGTTTCCCTTCAATCAGAGATTGAGTTGGTTGAGTTCATAAACGATAAGATAAATCTCATCATCACAGAGGTTATTTTAAAATAGTTCCTGCATAAATAATATTTGAGCAAAACAATTGTTTTTCCCCTAACATTATTTAGACTGTAGCAATCTCATCCTTTGAATTTAATAATCTTTTGATTAATGTAATGAAATAATTTAAAATAGAATGTTAATCAGTGTGCAGGAAATATCTCATTTCGAATTAATTTAATGAGGCAAAAGCTATTAAATAAAATCTTGCTACTTTTGAAATTTTTACCATTTTTGGTATATCTTTCTTAAATAACACTTCATATTTCTTTGCCATTTGTTGTAGATATTGGACGGGAAAAGGTCCCTGTGGGTGGCCACAAGCCAGGCTTTAACACTACACCATCTCCAGAAAAGGACCCATCAGATTTGGTAAGAGTAGTTATTGTTAACATTAAGAGGGGTTTGACAAGCTTGGTATATTGTGGGATTTGGCATAATTTTCGCTTAAAATATGCTCAAAAAAGTAAAGCCTGGTTAACACAAAATTACACCAATCGTGCTTACCATTGAAGTTTTTCCAGCAAAAAGCTTTCGTCGCTAACTTACACTTATTTGCCCATTCTTATTGGAGTTGCTCCAATGCTTCTTCAAGAATTGATTTTACGATATTGCAGGTTTAAGAACAGTTTATCTTTCCAGGATTCAAGTTACATGTTCGCAGAAGGGGTGAGGCCTCCGAGAAGACAGATGTTTTATCAGCTGTGTGACATCAGCTTACCTGAGGTTCAGAAACTGATCCACGATAATGATGGGCACGAGACTAAGTGCACCGAAAAAGATGGTTGGTGCAATGCCAACATCCCGGAAAAGTGCAGGAACATAATGATGGCACATGTAGAACAAGTTTTGTCAGGTTTGTAGTTGGATAACTTCCAAATAACTGTCTTTTTTTCTTGTAATATTTATCTTATCATAATTGTTAGATGCTTTTTCAGCTCAAGAAGGACATGAACCAAAAGAAACGGACACATCACACATTCTAGATCAGAGTTCAGATTTAGAGTGCGATGAAGATCAAAGCTCCGATGATTCTTCCACTGACGGATTCAGCGACATGCTGGAAGGGATGAGAACTTTAAATCCATGCTAGTGTGAGTACACTATTATATAGTTACTACAATGTTCATTAAATGAATTCACAAATAAAGGCAAACATTTTTTTACACTTGAATTTACAATTATCTGATGCCCAGCATAGTGAATGTTTCAGATTTATGAGACTAAACGTTATCTCTTATTAGCACAAAACATCACATGATTTAATGTACAGATTAATCGGTACAATTGCTACCTTTGCAAATAATAACTCACTTGACAGCATTGAGTGCATAATGTATGTGTGCAATGCGCAACATCTGAAAAAGAAATCCAAAACCTTTGTTATGCCAAAAAAAAAAAAAAAAATTTCAAGAACATAGCGCTATCTTGAAAGATGAAGCTCATTGTCAATTGATTATTGGAGTTGTTAATTATTGGTTGCACTTTATCATTCTATAAATATAGTATTTTTCAGTCTTAGTGTATGCCAAGCAGCGTTGGTGTAAAAAAAAACTGATTCTACTGGGCTTTCAATGTAACAAATTTTAGTTTATTAATAACGTAGATTATGTTGAAAGGATAAAATAAATAAGTGGTTTGGCCACAGTAAACCATAGCCAAAAAAAATGATGGAGTGTTATGAGAAGAGATGGGATGAATCAGATACTCGACAGCAATTTTGTTGCAAAAAGAAAGTTTAACATGCTGGTATGTGACGCAAATGATATGTAGGTGATCGCTCAGTAGGTGATAAACCTTATACTTCCAATGGGCTAATTTACAATTAAACTTCTGATATTTGCAATAAATACAGGAATTTTTTTCACCCAATGTCATTTTATACACACTTTTTCTAAGGTTCTTAAAGGGTTTTTTTTAAAAAAAAATGTTAATAAGTTACCTTTCAAAAGATATGGAATTCCAGGTTCACTTCTGATTCAATTCTTAATCTCAATGTTTATTTAATTTAAGTAAAATGAAAAACCTTTGAAGTTGATTAGAAGAAATGTGGATAAAATAATTTACATTGTAGGAAAAAATTTCACATGTTTGTGGCATTTTTATCAAGAATTGATTTTCAATTTTCCCCATTTGCTGATATTCAAGGTAATACCTGGAATATGTTCATCATAAGGATTCTGTTGTAAAAAAACAGGATGGACAGCATCTTCAGTGATATACTGGATCGGATTGATTCTGCTCTCAAGCTTGAGGCAGAAGTTCAATTGGTGTGATAAACCTGAAATCCTCTGGAAAAAGCTCTGCAGCACGAGGATACATGAGTTTATACGATTGTCGAATTGTAACATCAGCAACACCAGCAATATCTCCAATTTCTAAAAAGAAGAAGATTCAATAAAAATTCATGTAAAGCCCAGCAAAAATCCATTATATAAATGCAGCAACGATTTATTTACCCTTTTGAGTCTTTTTATCTTCTGAAGCCTGCGACGCCATGTAAATTGCAGCTGCCGCAACCGATATGGGACTTCGTCTGCAAGAAAATGTCCCGTGATTGAAAACAAGTAATTCTGAATAGTAGTTCTAACCCAAAAGTAAATGTTGGCCAACATACCCAGGAACGATATCCAGATTGACTGCTTTGCAAGCAATATGTGTTGCTGCCTTTTGAACAGAAGCTGGCAGACTGAGGTTGGAACAGAAACGTGACTACAAAAAATCAAAAATTGACAATTTAAAAATGGATAATTAAAAACGGGGGAAAAAAATATTGAATTGTTCAAATTTCTACACTTCCTACCATGAAATCACCAGTTGTAATGAGGTCGACACTAGTCTCCAATGCCTTCAAAATCAGTTTGAAACATCGCCCAATCTCTTTTTTAGAGATTTTTGATACAGCACATATTTCTGTGATAATATAAAATGGAGGTTTAATGCAAAATATCTTAAAATTTAAAACACAACAACATCCAAGCATTGAAGCAACAGTATATAGTACAGATACTGTTATATCTTTAGTCATAGTTATTCAAAACTCGGGGACTACAAAGTGTTGCACCTTTAAATGTTCGTGGAACTCCTTCTTGACGACACGCTATGTATAGGCAAGCAGATGCAATAGCATCGTTGCTCCGACCTTTAAGTGTCTTCCCATCGTGTACTTGTTTGAAAAGATTGTTGGCTCTGTCCTATAAAAAAAAATACTTATGATATTTTTGCCCAGGTGGGTGTATTGTCTATCCTTACAACATTATCATTTAAATTCACTCACCACAATCGTTTTTGGCAAGTTGATTCTGTCTGCCATGTTGTTGATCTCACGGAATGCATTTACTAGTGCTCGATCGGAACTATTCATCTACAAGAAACCTGATCAGCACAATTTCAAAGTTTAACCTTCCGCAAAGTAGATTAAGTGAACTTACAGTGCGTCTGTTTTGATATTTGGCAGCTCCTCCTTCATCAAAACTGGCATCTCCGCTCCCTCGACCAATCATGGTCGTCAAATCACTACCGTTTAACAGCGGGTTCTGAAAACCACCATTACGAATGTAAAGTCAAGTCTGTAAATAAATCGTTGCCAACATGGTAAACCTACCTCTGCCGAACCAACACGGGACGGATCGCTGTTGGCTTTTTCATTATTGAACGTTCTCCATTCCGACCCAACATCAATTACTCTGAAAGGAACGTAAAGTTATGGTCAATATTCTGTTTCACACATTCGGCATGTAGTTTAACATATGTCCCACTTGCCTATCACCAACCACTAGCCCACATTCTGAGCATATCATATCCCCAGCTCGATAATCCTCAATGAGAGCAGCATCTGGATGAGCGGGGCATAAAACTGTGGACACCACTTCGCCTCTGAAAAAAAAACCAACTTTATTGTGACATAAATTGAAAGCTGCAGTGTGTCTATTTTATAAAACCCTAAATCCATGTAAATATTTCACTTGATCGCCAATACACTTGTTGAATAAAACAACAAAAAGGGAGCATATATACATACACACCATCCATTAAAATTGTCAACTGATAATCCTGATATTTGGAATCCAACATTGCCTGATTAAGTTAAATTTGATTGTTGACCCGTAAAGGCATGGCAAACTTGAGGCAATACCACAAAAGGGAATCCTCAAACCATACTTCAACAGTTTTTAAACAATTTTAGAATACTTTACTACAAATGCATTTGTCACATGTTTAAGCCTATGAGTCGCACCAAGCAGGCAGAATATGAAGTTATGAGAAACTTGCCCACGTAAGTCTGATATCCCGCGTACACTTATCGATAATTTATTATTCAAATCACTTTCTGACATATTTAGCAATCTACAACTCACCTTGCCGTCGACATTGCCATTTCAACTGTATTATCGCGACACGAAGAGCACAACGTGTGTCTGTCCTAACGAAATGCAATATGGGTAATAAAAGCGAATTGTTGCCTACGGAGTCCCAGAGTAATCTACTCTGGGACTCCGTAGGCACCAAGATAGATGTTACTCCTTTCAAACGGAGGGTCACATATAGTAAGCTAATGAACACCGAGTACTATTCTGTGCATAGCAAATGCATAGTGTGCATCGAGTACGGGACTCCGTAGACAACCATTGCAGACGTATTATTTAAATCGCCCCCCTTGTTATCGGCTTGAACATAGGGGGCTATGGTTTGAAGCGTGTTTTTACGACAGGATATTGCCATTGATAAATACGACATTTTCGAGCCCGTATCATATGACGTCACCACAATCGATGACGACCTTTGGTAAAATGTTAGCCCATGGAGCACCAGTCTTATGACCTGTTCGATGATGTCACATAATTATGAATCATTGCGAGTGCCATAGCAAATGTTAACACCCTGTCAGCACGCGATTTCAGACCAAAATCAATTAAGTTTAAAGTTTTGATTTGCATAAGAGCTACACAATTAATTGTTAAACGAGTAAGTTAATGTACATTTGTTTCTATTTGGAGATCACTTTTGCAAATTGAAGGGATACATATGAGATTCTGTAATATTCTCTGAAGCTTTCTTTTCATGTTCATCATTTGTTGGCCCGTTAGCTCAGTTGGTTAGAGCGCCGTGCTAATAACGCGGAGGTCTTGGGTTCGATCCCCACACGGGCCAGTATTTTTTTTTTTGGCGATTTTCCTGATTTTGTAAAAATTCAATCTAACAATGATGCCCATGTCGCTACTGACGTAGGAGCATTCTCCTGAAATTAGGTACGACCCCTCCTAGCAAATGGCATTTATTTGCTGACTGAGGGTACTGAGTTGAGTTGAATTGAATCTCCTTTGTTTGATTTATGTATAAAATTTAATTTATTTTTTAATCCATTGTAAAACTTGTGGTGTATAATAAGTAATAATGACATCGCCACCTGCTCTTCTCATGGAAGACAGGGTCTCCATCACAATAGTTTTCAAATCGAAGGCCCCAGCTTTGCTACCGTGATACAGCATGGCATATTCTCCTGACACTTGATAAATGAACAGTGGATACTGAGGAAACTGCAAACGTAATGAAAACGATTATTTCATAAATCACTGCAGACAAAATTGCCCTTGTATGCATCTTTGAAGGCAAGTTTGAAAAGAAGCTCACCTCCTGTTTGGTCTGATGGACAATGTCCAGATAAGCCAGGCCTGGCTTGACCATCAGCATATCTGCTCCCTCTTCCACGTCCCTTTTTACGGCTCTGCTAGCTAGCCCGGCACTTCCAGATGGGAGCTGGTAGCATTTTCGGTCGCCAAACGCAGGAGCTGACTTTGCTGCATCTCTACAAGTACATATTAGAAATACAGTATTTCTTTTTATCAATATTATGATATAAACTTCTGTAGGTGATAGAATTGAATATTCTATAAATATACCTGGATTTCCTACAATTTACACATTAGTTAAAAATTATGGGATTTTAATAGATTTTGCCAAGTTATCCAACTTTTTTCCTGGATATCACCACATTTTGTACTGTCCATTCTAATTAATTATTTTTCAATTCTATTGAAGTATCCAAGTATGAACAATGTATTTACCGAAAAGGTCCATAAAAGCTAGATGCAAATTTTGCCGCATAGCTAAGTACTGCAACTTTGTTTCCGAGTCCATTGCAGTGCAAGATCTCCTTGATGGCACCGACACGTCCATCCATCATGTCAGAGGGAGCCACGACATGGCAACCTGCTTGTGCGTATGACAAAGCCACTTCAGCAAGCCTCTTGATACTTGTGTCGTTATCGATGCTACCATTGCTTTTTAGAATGCCTGCAAAGGGAAACGTTACAGTTGCAAAGTGTACAGAGTATATGTGATGAGCGAATTGACATACCACAATGTCCGTGAGAGGTGTAGGCGCAGAGACACACATCACATGCAATGACGAGATCAGGAAATGACTCCCTGAGGCGTTTCACAGCCAAAATAACGGGCGTCGTTGGTGAATCTGCACTGCTGCCAATATCATTCTAATGGTGTAAACAGAATATCACGCTTTGACATTAGTGAAACATAAGTGGTGGCACATTGAGAGAATTTGGTTATTCTTGCCTTCGGAAGTTTGGCTGGAACGCCGAATAGCATAATCGATGATAGACCATTTTTAACTAGCGGTTCAATTGCCTGTACTAATTTGTTCACCCCGTAACGATTCACCCCAGGCATGCTCGGTATTTCTTCAATGGCATCATCTTCGTCCCTGAAATGGTTAAATATAACGATTTATATCAGTTTTCTTAACGATGTAAAATTATTACTTTTGTTTAATATTTCGGAAGCATATAGTTCATCATTTTGCTATTTCATGTTGTGGTTTTGTGACACCATAGGATTTAAAAAATAAACATATACAACATATCTGATATATTTCGGTGAGTTATTGGCACATCTTTGTTATATGGTCATTTGGCCATTTCTGCTTAAAATTAGGCATATCAGTAGCTAGGCATGATATATAAAAGTTGCGGAAATTCGTGAAATTATTTATATACGTAATACGTATATGACAGAAATTGTACGTTGTGCCCCTTAATCTGGGCAATAACACGTACAATAATTTTCAAGGACGTTACGCCACCTGACGAATATTCCGTCCGACATGTATGCGGCCCCTGATATAGTCTTGACAGAATACCAATTTTTAGGAGCTTTAGTATGGTTAGCCTGGGTTAGGATATATTAATGGGCATGTGTTGCATGCCCATCTTCAGGTCCACCATCATTGGGAGATTTCTATAAAAATGTTTACAAATAACTTTAAGAATTTCCGCATTAGACTATTTTTATAAGCAGAAATTACCCGATGACCACAGAATCTCTGAGCAATTTAGTTCACCGTCTTTTACATTTTCGTCCAGTGATTAGGTGTGATTAGGAACTACTTTTGATCAAAATAGGGCCATACTTAAAATGTGATCGCTCGATCACGCCATCTACTGTGACAAGAAGTCATCAGCACCCTGACCTGGTTCAATGGCAGTGACATTGAAATTTGAATGACCCTAATTGCCAACTACCATTTAAATGCCAGTTTCCCTTTTTCCATTTTTGTCGTAAATATACTCACACGACAAATAGAGGGTACATCAAATTGGACGGTGTAATTTGAGATCCCATGGATTGCCACGTCCGTAGCAACGCGTGGGAATAGCCGCTGTGCAGATAGTGAGCCATGGTTTTCTGATAAAATTAAAAGTCTGCAGAGACCCGCATGCAATAACTCGCCTACGCGTTCGTGGAAAAAGAGGTCGAAGCACACGCGCATGTACGCGTGGCAAATCCGGAGACTCCACTCCTCCTCCTTCGTCACTGACCAATCTTTGCAATTTGTCTCAGTTTTCGATTACTTTTCGGTTGGCCCTATTTACAACGCCCACGACCATTTTTTTCTTTCAAATAGGAATCCAACGTCGGTTCCAGAAACGTGCCATTCTCGTGTCTAGCAGCTGAGAGGAAAGATGGAGGATACTAGTACGAATAGCTCTCTGGATGACAGAAACGACGATTTCTACGACAATTCAATGAAAAACGCGCTCACAGAAGGCATGATGGGCGTATTTAAACCAGCCATTGAACAGCTGGACGAGAGAGTCCGATCAACGAGGTAATTCTACACGATGATATGCCTCTGGAATTAATCCTGCATGCATGGGGAGGGTTAGAATGAGTTCACGAGCTTCATTATTGCTTGAAACATTAGGAGTCGAGGTTAATTTCCTCTGCAACGTAAAGGTGCGTTTCCACGTGAGATTAACTCTCGCGAGTTACTCTGCACATCTCGTATTTCACCAAAATTTACCAAACTTAGCTTTAAACATTAACCTCCTTCCCCTAAGCATAACCATCTCGATAGTTGCGCTCAAAATTAGAACATGGTTTGTATTTTGCAAGCTGCTATCAGCGACAGCTCTCGAACAGTATAGCACGCGCATTTTTGCACGTGCTGCATCGCGACGAACTGCTATGGTGAGCACCTCGAGAGTTTCTCTCACGTGGAAACGCACCTTAACGCAAACTTGCGTCTTCAAATTGTCACGGCATGTTCAGATTTACGCTAAATCCACGCACAAACTGTTTTGAAATTCTTGAATTTTGAAACTTGTTCTTTTTTTTAGGATTAGCCAAATCGAGCTGAAGCAACAAATCGAAACTCTGGCAGAAGGTGCGAAAATTTAATGTTTTATTGCTGTTATAATGTATGTTAATGCCTTAATCACTTTGGATCTTGTGTAATCACCTCGTTTAATTGCATTTTATAGATTTGTGCAAGATTTCCGACGGGCAACAAATGCCGTTCGAGTTGGATGCCTACGTGAAGAAGCTGATGAATGCGAAACGCCGCGTTATGCTGGTGAACAACATTCTGCAGAACGCCCAAGTAAGCTTTATTTTCATTCATCTAGAATTAGAATTAAATGCGTAGGGTGCGTTTAAGCTTTTTTGGTGTCGCACTCGTCAAGATGACACAACAACAAATATAATTGCATTACAGACAGTGATATATATACTTTCATTTCTTTCCCCCCCCCCCCCTTCCCCCCTTCCCCCCCTCATCCTCCCCCGCTTAAAAATAATCGGGTGATTTATACAATTCACTGTTCAGTCGATTCGTCACTTAGTTTATTTGTTCAATCTATTGTCTCAATTGGGAAACGCAAGTGTGGCAAGGAATGGAGCTACAAGGCGATATAGATTTATAGTGCATTGTCCTGACCTTGATAAGTGCAGCGGGAGTGGGTATAAGTCTGGAAAAAAGTGATGCCATTCAATAAATTGCAAGTTTTGTGTACAGTCGAACCGTCTGATGAAATTATAGAGCGTATATACATTGATTATTCGATTTGTTACTCAGACTAATCTTAGCGGTTGTGCGTGGGTGACTAATTCATACCGTTTCTGTAGTATACTTTGCATTGTATAGTTTTGAAACACTACCAAAACTGGTTTGCCACCTACCGGTGGCAAAGTTTTCAAATAAAAAGATAGCATTGTTAAAAAAATGGATTAAAATGCGTAAATTTGCAAAGTGATTGCTCTGCTAAAATTACATTTAAAATATTTGTTGTAGAGAAAATGAGGGCCCTTTAAGGTGCGTTTCCACGTGAGAGAAACTCTTGAAATGCTCTCCATAGCAGTCGCAATTTAGCATGTGCAAAAATGTGCGTGTTACAATTTTTAACATTGTTTTGCTCAATTTGTATTCGTTGGCTATTTTGGAATGGAAGAATCCAGTGGTGAAATTACATGCATATTTGTAATAATTTTAACTCAATGGAGTTAAGAGCCCTTGTTATTCACTTATAAAGAAAATAATTCAGTTCAGACTATGGTAGAACCTGTCTAAATTTATTGTGTGTAAATGAATAACTTCTCTAAAAACATAGAATACTGTTCCCGATTTTGGATCTCGTTTATAAATGTACCTGTCTAAAAACATATTTTTCATTGCTCCCAAGAGTATGATTTAAGACAGGTTCTACTGTATATGTGATGTATATAATAACTTGTTAGGTTAGTTAACTATAGCCAATTTTATCAGACATCCCAAGCTGTCAGCTGTTACAGAATCAATTAAGAAATCCTGAATGAAGGCCTGCAATAATTTTTAAAATGCGAAATAATAAATATAACTTTTGAATTAATTTAAACAAATTGATCAAATAACTGACGTTGACATTTTTTTACCACCAGGAGCGGTTGAATCGCGTACACCAAAATGTTGCCCGAGAATCAGCCAGACGAAAAGCTCTCTTGGAACCGACAACGAATTCTTTGGCCCCAGTGTAAAATCTTGCCTCACATCGACGCAATTTTTTAACACAATGGCACGCATCTGATGCATCGCCCGCAGATAATCTTTGCTCCAACATTTGGTTAACGAATCATTTTAACCAGTTTGGCTGGTCATCGGCAACTTTGGATACAACACTCAATTTTGGGAATGTGCTGCAAATTGGCTGTTGCCACTCGCTGAACATCACAGACTGCAGCTGAGCCAGATTCATCAAATCTGCGTTTCCAGTATGTTATTGCCTTTTCACGGAGTTGTGCATAGCCAAATCAGAAATGGGACATTATTCAGCTGACGAATGAGGTTTCTTGCTCCAAGATTGCAACTCTTTTTTCCTGTTTTTGAGCATTTCTCCGCTGAAGTAATTGCTTTTGTAGACGAAGTTATGTTTCTGAGAACTTCTCCTTTACCTTTCCTTAGACGCAATCCGTTCCCTCTGATCCTCGCCCGTTGGTAGAATATCCATTTTGCCATCGACTTTTTTTTCTCTTGTTTTTTTATATCTTCCTCATTGATCCTTCCATTACTTCACCCTATGTATGTAATGAAACTTTTGTAAAAAGATGAACGGCAAGATGCTGTCACAAGCTGTGAGTTTATCTACGGGTTGCTATGGACACACTGTCAGAAGCTGCTGCTACTGCCGCGCTCCTCCGCTTGGTGAGGTTTCCAATGAAGTTTTAAAAGCCATCCATCATCTTGCTTTTTAAAACCGAAACAAAAGTAGCTCGGGCAGATAAACTTGTCAGCTGCTCTCTGTTGCTAACCGGTTTGCGATTTGGGAGCAGAATTTGTCAGCCATGATCTTATCCCCATAATCTGTTTTGCTACATATTGCAATAGTTTTTAGCATGAATGATGTAGACTTTATAGTACTCTTTTATGTGGCTTCGCCTTTTCATAATTAAAGCGCAATAGTAGCGAATAAGATTTTGAGCCAGTTGATGAAGCCTACTTGTGGTACAGCCTTCTTTTGAAGGTTTGTGCTTGCTAACACTTATTATATGCACACGTAAGAGCAATTACATGAAAAAGTAATATTTTCATTGAGCTAACCTTGTGTAAACGTTCAATTTGCGAACAAATACTCTAAAACATAAATCTCTTTTTGAAACATTTTGTCAAAAAAATATGAAATATGTATATTTACTTACGGCAGTCATAAAAATAGTTGTTTCATGACGGTAAAACATTTTTCGAAATTTCTTTGTTGATTAAACGACCATTTTGGAAAAGTTACGTTGAAACTTGTCTATTACTATTTAAGTCCTTATAGAAATGGTCGTTGCACTTGGCTTCACTATTCCAGCATGGTTGTACAATACCAATGAATGCGACTTTGAGTTTTTCAAATGAATCTCTGCCGATCCTGTTGAACTTTGCCATTTTCCAAAAACACGCTTTTAAAATGACTTATTTTTTTCAACTTCCTGAATACTCCGTGATCTAACTTGAATCACTGCGGATTCAGGAACACTATGGTTTCCTAGAACATGGTGCTTTGCACATTTTCATTGATTTTTCTATGGCCCGCTTGTGAATTGCCAAGGTAATGTTGTGAAATGTGGCCATCTAGAGCCTAATTTTTTCCTCGCAGTTACTAAAATGAAATATTCTCGAGAGTTAATCTAACGGTTCGTGCAAAAGCCCCTAGTGGAAAGCTTCGGTAAGTCTTCCTCAGGTTTTTGACCCCGTCGATGCTGGCTCCCGCGTGGGATTTATTGCATGATGCAAGGGATGCTCTTAACGGCCGTGTGCGTTGTGCAGCAAAAATCCAATTTGTCTCTGTTATAATTGCATTTGGCTGGTGCCTGCCTCTTCTTCAACGTGCGCTGCTTAATTTAACGTGATTATAATGCCCCTAATCTAACTTAATTTGGCTAAATTATTATGAAGATATAGAGCTAGTAGAAAGGAAAATATAATTGGGTGGATTCTTGAAAATAAGGGACCAACGAATGGTCATAGTCTTGCACATTCTTACTCTTGTGACAGGTGAAAGTAGGTCAGTCTAATATTCAATTCATCGAGCAGATTTGCCATAGCTTTCGTGGCCAACTAACATGCAAGGGACCCCTTTAAAAAAAAAGATGAAGTTATATAAAGGTTTTTTTTTTTTTGAAGTTTCAAATATTTTCTGAAAATGTGCATAAATTAGTCATTCACACAACACGTTCTTCTAAAAAAATTACTTTCAAAACTGCAACATGCCATTTTAAATAAAATTTTCTAAATTTAAAGATAGTTTTACTTATTGGTTAACTTTTCAAAATAATGCACCCATGCCTCATTTAACGTTGCTGTTATCTGTCCTGTAAAAACAATCAATAGTTTTACTTTTTTTTACTGTAAAACTTGCACTAAATCAGACGGTGTAGTGTAGCTGCTGTCCAAATTCTGATTGAAAATCTTATACAAAATCTAAATTGTGAGAACTTTTCTAGTATTTTTGAAATTTTGAAAGATCCATCTCTTTAGAATCCACTATATGTGACGCATATTGAATCCATCAATATGCCTGTGGTTGTTCCTATTAAAAGCTGCTTGTTGAAAGAACGTCTTGCATTATTAGGATTGGTAGGATTTCAAGCCGAGGAACTCGAGGAATCTTCGAGTGCCGGAGCGAGATACTAAATTAGCAACTTCATTTTCCATTAAATAAAGAGGCGTACTGGTATGTGGGCTTCAGATTGCAGCTTTCGATGGCTTTCATCACTGGTGAATTTAGCCCCATTTCTAAAAGAACAGCTTTCCATATAATCATCTTGAAATGCGATTACACAGCAATTAGATTTCGAAAGGGATATTTTTGTACCTGAATTATCAATACTTCTACTACTTATCCATTGTGTGTCCTGAAACGTGTTTTTTTTCCCACATTCACACGCTGTAACTAGTTGGTTGTGGGTGTAGTGAGTATTATAGTGAGTGGTAATATGTGTACACAGAGATGCCGTTCATAGGCCTAGCTTTTCATGGAGAAGCAAAATCGATGAACATTTCTTAGGGCACCGCGGTAATACTTCAGCTTCACTTTGCTGTTTAAATAATTCATGCGTGCATTTGCTATACGAATCAAATACATTTCCTCTGGGTAACACATGAGCCAATCAACTAGTTTGGTCATCAAATGCATGCAACTGAATTTAGGTAATCCTTTTTTCTGTCGTTGCTGCAAATGTTTTGCCATTACGTGAGATCAAAAATTGAACACATCTTGAACGTGGTTGCTGTTTGCGTTCAATTTCAGTTCCCTCATGTTTTAGAGTGAATGTGATATTGACGAGTGTAAGTTCAGTCTACAGAGAAGACGACATTGGTTGGGATTTTAAATTTATTGGCAGTTCCAGCGTTGACAATTTTCGAAGTAAAAAATTTGAGTGTGTTGCAATATTTATAAAATTCGACATGGCGGACCTCTGCAAGTTTTGAACGTTTTAAACCATTATCTCCACACGAAAATTGAATAGAATCGTTAGACAAATTAAGCGAGCTGAATGGAATTGTCATGGCAAAGATTACATGTAATTTTTTTGGCGTGTCTTTCCCATCCCTTATGTAAATTTGTTTTAAATTTTACCCATTTATTTAAACAACAATGTTAGATCTAACTATTGGTTGTTGTGTAAAATAGTACGTAGTTCCAGAAATAATTCATGCAGTAGCAAATAGCAATAATTTTAATAACGAAGAAATAATTAAGTCGTTGTTGAGGTTGAACATCCTTCACAAATTCTACATTATTCGTAGAAAAAATGTTTTCAAATTATTTATCATTTTATTATTAGGATTCGTTTTCTAAAGTTGAGCATTTCAGGCATACACCGTGTATTGTTAAAGGCGGTAATGAAGAGATGTTTCACAAAATTAATTAAGCCGATTTAGCTGAGCAGCAGCTTATCAGAAGGATTTCTGCAGCATTTCGCAGAATGTTGCGCAAATATAATTTATTTGATGCATTTGCTCTTGCTTCTCACAAGAAGATTGCCGTAGCCATCGAACTCGAAGAAACTAATCCCATGGGGGAGGACCAGCATTTTATTAATGGATGGGAAAAATGGCTATTTTAGCGAAAATATTTTTTTTTATTGATAGTTGTTTACTGAATAAGGGAAATATTTGAACTCGAATTAACCAGAGAGCGAGTCTATATATTTGCATGCTGATTATATATATGCATGACGTTAACCGAGCAACAGAAATTGAAATTGAAAGATTTAATCGAAATAAATATCGTCGATTTTTCCCACTTTCTTGGGAAAAAAGTTTCATCTATATATGACGCCCTCTATGTATGACTGCTTTTCGAGTGTCGGGACAACACAATCGTGTAATATAAAGAAATATGTTCGCGAAAATGTTATATATCGATTCTCAAAATTCCGTTAAATCATAAGCTTTTAACGGAAATTTGAAAAGGGACTAGAAATATTGGGTTTTCTTCGAAATCGTTCTAGGACGAGCCTAAAGTCAATACCCGCTGTGATAACAAGTTCTGACAAAAGATTTGTTTTAGCAAATGAATCGATCGATCCAAACCGAGTCGTCTCATTTCACGTCCACAATAAACGAGTGAAATATATGTGCTGTAGCTGCAATTTGTGCGAGTACGAGTGCTTTACCTGATGGCCGCTCCAAATTTCCAATGTATAAAGTTTGGGATCCATTTGTAATACAAACTTATCAATTTCGTATTCTTTTAACTTCAATGTACATATGACCCAATTGTAGTTCCTCAGGCTTTCTAGAACAATTCTAATTCTTCTGAGCGAACGAGTATTTTAAATCGCTCGTTTTGCTAGTCCAAAAACTTTCATTGGTTGTGTGCATGTTTTATATCTGTAATATGGTTGTGAAATTTAGATTGTAAATGTACAGGGAAATCATTTTAAAGAATAATAACAATGATAAATTATACCATTGCGTTCTTTTGTTATGTACTTATAATAATATTGCAATACATCACAAGTTTGCTGGCATTTGCACCATTTGACTCGGGAAAACATCGATTTAGTGAATATAGAAAGAAAAAAAAGTGTGCAATTTTATGTTAACTTTATTAAATTTAGCATTTTCAACTAATTTGTTGTTTAAAGTAAAAAAAAAAATCAAATAGACATTACTTTTAAAATTTTCCACTTCTTATCAACAAAAAAAATCCTTTCATTTTTTGTTGATAATTGCATATAAAAATTATACCAAAGAAATGTTTTCACTTGACTGATGGGATTTTCATAAATTGGAATTCTTAGATCGAAGGTGTACATCCCTCTTAAGCCTAAACTTTTATGTTCCTAGTTTCTTTCTATAGGTTTTTAAAAATAGCTAAGCATATATTAACGTAATTTTAAGGGGCATTTTCATCGCAGCGTTTATACAAGAGCATCTATATTTTTATTTTGTTTTAGCTTTGTTGCCATAAAACGAAAAAGAGTCCGTGAACCGTAGATTTTAGCGAGGAAGAGAACGAGTTAAAATCTTGAGATTTCCATGTAGCCGAAGAGAAAGAGATGGGAACGTCGAGATTTAGCATACATGCAGAGGAAAATCCCCGTCGTAAAACGTGAGTACGCATCTTTCGTTGCCCTTAATCGCCATTGTTTTGCAGGGAATGTATAAACTCGAGTCGCCATTAATGCTAACCCACCCGCTTCACCCCTCCATCTCGACTTAATAGTCTTCTCTTTCGTATACCGTGTTCGCCTCATTTGCGGTCTTTTGTTTCTGACGAATGCCAGACGCTAATTTGCGAAAAGCTATTCGAGATTCATTATTACGAAACAAGTTTCTCTCCGTCTTTGCCGGGCAATCGTGTGGAAAAACTAAAAGCTAATGAATGGACTTGAGAAACAGCGGCCAGTGTTTTGGCTAAACTTGCCTGAAAATCAATACTGCAGGTATAAAGGAGGGATAAGAGGTAAGAAAGCGCCCTTAAAGGCCTGTCGGGGCTCCCTGCAAAAACCAGATGGCGCCATAATACTCTGGTGGTGCCTGCCTTTTTTGGTGGTTTTCTATCCATTTTCAATTTTTAAAAAAAACTGCAATGATGAAGAATTGTGGCACATCGATGACCGCTTTTTGGAGTAAAAGGTCGTGGTGATTTTGGGAAAGCAATACTGAAATGGGCACACGATGCTTAGATAAAGACATGCATGTGTAATTGTGTATACACCAACGGAGGACTCAGTAGCTTTCTCATTGTCAACATATGAGAATATCATGTGGAAAGGGGTAAAAATGTGGATAAGTTCAAGATTAACGGAAGTTGAGCTTTCGAGGAACATGGATCGTTAAATCGAAGTTGCATCAGCTTACAGTGGTCCTTTGGAAGTGTGTTCCAAGAATCTAATTGCAGGCAGAAAAAATGACCAGTAGTTTGGATCCTTTTGACTCCGTTTGGTATCACCAGTTTCCAAATATTGGACAAGACTAGAAATTACAACCTTAGTATTGGTATGCGTATCTTTGAACACATTGCGAGAAAGCCGTTGTCACGAAGTGGATGGACAGCTAAGATCAAAGACTGATAAGGCTAATCGCCATCGAAATAAATGGCAGTTCAGCCTTTATCCTGGGTGATTCAGTGACTTTGTGACAGCTACTATCTTTGGTCCCGATATCTGGCCAAACGTCGTTGAAGCATGACCTTGCGAGTGCATGCAAGTGACCTGCCAATGGTTTTCTAATGTTGTTTTGAATTACTGTAAGACTTTTTTCTGAAATTTAAAATCATTTTTATTCTTTCACAAAATAGTCTCGATAACCTAGTGGAAATATCCGTGAAATCTCATTAAAGTTTTGTGTACTCTTAAAATCCCTGGATATACATATATAGAATCCAAAAGATTCAAAGGCCTAAATATGAACATTCGAACTTACTTATCCGATTTTGATAAGTTCTATAGCTTGGCAGTTGAAACACGTTCAGCAAAAGTGACAAAATGTGGATGATGAGTTATCCGCGGGTGTGTTAAGACAGATATAGAGGTAATATTGATCTGAAGTTGTAATACGGACGCGTAAGGTATAGTGGTCATGTTTGAATTGCGGACAGATAAACAAGTTTCGTGGGAGACTGCAGGCGTGGGAGGTTCCAGATTGAAAAGGAAAATGTGTAGTAATAAGCCGATATAGCAGTGGTATGTATGTGTACGTGGCTATCACATGTCCACACCTACGCCTTCTTCTTACGCATACAACATCGGTTATTAGAGCTTGGAACTGGGTCGTCTTTCCACTTTAGCGTAAATGTTTCCCGATGGGGCATCGGACGGCAAAAAAACCTACGTCAGAGAGAGAGACGGAACTAGTTAAAATATGCATGATCAGAAGTGGGCGCAGGCAATTAGTTGGTGATTTCGTTTCAATCGTACATTTGATCCCTTTATTATGTCAGTGGGTCATTTCCTTGATTAATGGATGTTACAATTAAATCTGGTCTTGTTAGAGAAGGTGTGTACCTTTTTATCGCATTTTTAGTGAACACACTGGATATGAATGCGCATTTATCATATTTTTAACAGGGTTCCCACAACCAGAAATGTCAGGGAGATTTCAAATTGATCCTGGAATATTTCTGATCAAGACTATGCTGGCACAAATTTGCCATGAACTTGTTAAGCCATGATTGAAAAACATTAAAAAATAATTGTTTTAAAATATTCAACTTACAAATGTTTACAAATGTTCATGATTCAATTTTGTTACCATTTTACTACACACAAATATCTATATATAGTCATAGAATAATTCATAAATTTCCTAGAAAAACTGAAAAGTCAGGTAATTTTACCCTCAAAAAAATGTGGGAATACTGTTTAACGATTTCCGAATTATAAAAGAGTAGAAGTAATGATGTATTAGTTATATTACCCAAGATATTATTTTCTAACGATTGTTTGCGGTATTCTCAATTAGTACTCTGGTTAGCTGAAGCTACATATCTGATTTAAATAACATATGTACAGGTCGTCGCCATTGTATTCGTAAATTTAATATAATGACGTATTCCTATTTGGAAATAATTTATTTATTCATATTTCGTTAGGTTGATTCAGTTTATCTAATTATACTGGTTTACAAGATCATTTTGCTGCATTTGAATGATAGCTAACTTTCGTCATATGTTTCGTTTACTTCCAAGGAATTATTTGGATGTTTAAAAGTATTCGTATACACGAGAGCAAAACAATATTTCTTGTCATTCTCTGAAGCCAAATTCATAAAAGCTTTTGCTAAAAGCTAAACGTCATCTGACTCGTCTTTTATCTGCATGTTTGGTTTTTATTCCCTTCTAACAAAGCATCCTCCATTACGGTAAACGTGCTAAAAATAGCGTAAAATGTATAACTTGGGCATGTCTTTGTTGGATCTAACCTACATGTTCGATTATTTAGGATGCTGTTGCTCTCTTTTTCAATCATTTAACCCAGATTAAATCTTTTTCCATCTCCAATATCATGATCTGGCCTAGTTTTACTCACCTCGTTATTTTCTTTAATTTGAAAGGCGGGCAGTTTGCCGAAGTCGACGGGATAATAGTGAATGTTTGGTAGCTCCAACTCGATGGATGAAATCTGGGGGAGAAAAAAAGCAAACAAGAAAAATGAAAATTGGGTTATTTATCGTCAGTAATTATAGTTGAGGAGGAGTGGAAAGGAGGTACGAACGATCGTTACGGTATGAGCTGCGCTTTTTTTAATACACGATAAAAAAAATTGATAAAAAAATAAGAAAGAGATGTTGCTGTAGAGGCAGAAATTCTGGAAACTCGGGTCGAATCAATATTTATGGCGCATTATGAAAAGATACGCTTTCCATCAGACAAAACCAATTTTCGTAAAGACGTTGGCGTGAATATCGATAACTTCTTCGAAAACACGAGATGTACAATATATATATATATTTACCTGTGGTATTTTCACAATGGCCTTTCTCTGAATCACGTACAGTGTTTGTTGCACTGACGGGGAGTAAACCCCCGTCTCTGGAGCTCCTGCGAAACAGTCCATGATGATATCTTTTATGATGTTTCTGAAAGTGTGTTAAAAAAAACTAGGACGCGTTAATTACTTTCATCGAAAAATTCACTGCAGTTCATGCATAATACCGAACGTAAATTTAGATGTTCAATTTTCTAAGAATTAGCCATATTCCAGTTTAACAGTGGTGCAATAAATATATAATTATGAAGGAGTCGCTTTCACAAAGCTAATTGGGTCAAATTCATCCAACAATTTATAATAACGTCTTTACTCATTTTATTGGTGTTTGAAATTGTTTAAACGCTTGTCGAACGCTCCCTACTTTCATAAATACATTTAAGGTTTGGGAATAATAATAATAAGCAAAATCTCTCCAGTTGATATATGCAATATTCATTTGTCTCGAAATATTTTCTTTAATCTTCAAGCTGGGTTATTTCTCACGGTTATTATATTGCATCGTACTGCCATGCAGAATTTAAAAAATATGTTGAATCCAAGACATACCTGACATGCGAGAAATCAAATCCTCTGTGTTCGCCGAATTCCCATTTGGCTTTGACCTCCGTACTGAAAATCCGATCAGGGGCGTCAGGCAGAGAAGTGAATTCATCCTTCACGAAATTCACAAAGGCAGACTGTGTTGTTTTAATCAGACGCAGACCTCTGATACCAGAAGTTACTTTGGGATTTTCTGCAAGGATAACATCAGATACAAAATAACTCGGAAGTGGAAGAAAAGAGTTCGTTCGTATTCATTGTGCCCCTGAATGTTGGCAAACAATGATGACTTCACGGCTATGCGGTGAATGCCCCAATTTAGTTCCCCTCTGTCTCCACATGGGACCTACTTCGAAATTTGCCTACAAGCTTTCCACGTCTCATTAAGATCTTTTCCAATTTTATACTTAGGGAAACAAATATGGTCTGAAGACTTTTGCATTTTAGCATTTTAGTCTATAATATTTTTGTTATTTTAGGTTTTACTTCACCTTCATTCCCAATTGAAATGGAAGTAAATTTGATTCAACAGATTATATTCCATGCTTGAATGTCTTGTATAAACGTGGAATAATTTGTATAGAAGGGATCGTAGACAAACAATCGTACGCAAAAACAACATCGTTCATATTTTTTTTTCTTGTTCAAAATTAGATTACTGCTAATTGTAAAATAAATAACTAAGCGAGAGCATGCATATAGTAAGTAGCATTTCACAAAAAAATCAGTTCCCTGGCGGACTATTTTTGTGTGTATTATTGAACGTTACACGTAAATTCAATTTAATCCAACCCAGTACCTTTTTTCCAGATTATAAATACCATATAGCAGGGAGGTAAAATTCTTTATGCACTTAAAATTTCTTTTCAAACAAAACTACGATCGTAGATTTGGTTTTTGCCTAGACACGGTTTTGCATCCGAATGTTGAGGGCTGATAGGGCGCCATCTTTGATCTTAAATTAAACGACTGTTTCATGGCTAATATATTCATGAAAAAAATAAAAACCCTTAAGGCACCAGACTTTATTTTTGTAACATGTGTGTTTCAAACACTCCCATTGCAGGCGGGTGCCGAGGGTTTCTTTAAAAATACCATTGTCCTAAATCCTTCCTTACCGCCTTGAGATTGCTCCACCTCGCAGTAGTTAATGCTTTCAGGACTCGAAATGAATGCGTGAATGTGCTCCTTGCCTTCCTGCAAGCGAAACATTGAAAGTATTTTCACAAATATCAGATGACATATGGATTTTGAGGTTAATAAACCAGCCCCGTGATCACTACATGCCCCGATGCATAACAGAGGGCATCGGCCTCTGATGGCGGCATGCAGGCTTTTGCAAATAGGTGCCCCTATATATGCAAAGGGGGATTAAAGATAACTAAATCCTTTAGCTCGATGGTCCTTTAAGGGGCGTTTACGTTTGCGAATCGTTAACGCCAATTATTATATTTAATCAAAGTTCACCTTGACTATGCGCTTCCAAGGATGCTCTTCAACGTAAACGTGGGCTTTGGTTACATGAACGTATTTCTGCAAGAAATGGCTGCATAGCAACAAGGCGAACGATTCTGGACATTGAACCTAGATTACAAAAGAAAGAAAAAAAGTCGATGTGAAAGATACTTTACTGGTAATAGAAGAAGCAGCGGGAGGAAATTGTATCAAAGAAGATGTGTTCAATGGAGCTAATGGGCCATTTCGAGATCAGGAGTTTTAAAGAGCTTTACTATAGCTATAGGTGCAGACTTGTTCACCGTAGAACTCTTTAACTCTACATATAAAAAAAAAACATTTAAGTGTCTCGAAATCTTTAAAACAGTTACCGAAAACTATCGTGGTGGTCTGATTTGAATTTCATGGAGGTTTTTATGAGAAAAAAAAGAAAATTATCCAGCGCAATGGAGGCCATTGCATAAATGGTGTCCACCAAAAAAAGATTGAAAAGGTGGGTGAAAATTAGGAGTTTTTCGGATTTTTGGTTTTTACATTTCGACTTTTTAATTACCGCGTTAAAGTTTAGTGGGAAGTGAGAAAGATCAGATGTGGTTTTGTTAAAATTTTGTTGAATTTAACGCTTTTTCTTCTTCAAATTGTCACACCGTTGTGGCGTACGGACCTTATTCATTGCATTTTCAAATGACACCGGAAACGAGCCATTTAAATACATGAGAGCACGTGGAGTTTTGCTAAAGACTCGTAAGCCACCAGGATGTGCTGAATTTGAATGAGTCTAATTTTTGTTAATGGACCTTATGCAGAGATAGGTACGTGGGTATAGATTTGGTGAAAAAGAAATCGGACATCAACGGGCGTTGAGCACATGTGATGATGATGATGAATCAAAGACACACACGAATGGTTAGACAGTTTTTTGCGTTTCTTTTGAAAACATCATCGAATTATGTCTAACACAAGATGTCCACATTTTCATCAATTTTGTCAGCATTGTATGCCGAGTGATGTTAAGAATTTATAAAGTGGGACACCTAGCAAAGGCTGTATGCTTAAACGACCGATCGTACTCGGGCTGCCCATAAATTATTTCTCTTGAATTACCCTTCGAATACAGGGTGACTGTATATTGCATCGGAGAAACGAAAGCATTTTATGAATGAATTTTTGGTCATATCTGCAATACATACCGCGTATTTGTGTGGGAACAGTGGATATATTTAGGGATTTATATACTTACTCCATTCTGCTTGGCGAGCACATAAACCGTGTTTTTTTGCGAATCGGTGGCTACTATGTCGCTGTTGTCTCCATTCGTGTAATCTTTTATCGAGTTTAATGTTAAGCCAGTGTTGACCTACAAGAACCGAAAATGGATACAAAAAAGAAATTGTTGTAGGGCCAGCATTTACTATATTAAGACCATGCCATTTGCTTAGATATTAAATGGGCTGAAATGTTTTGGTTTTTTCCCTCCACCTGTAAAATAGCCCAACTAAGCATTTTCGCTGCAGTGAATCTTATTTGGAAACTATAAAATCTTTTCATTGGAAAATATGTTTATAGGAAAGCAAAAAATTCAAAGGTTTAGTGTACATCAACTGGCAGCTCCAGACTGATTTTCTTTAGTCTCTACTGTATGTGGAATTATGTGAGTTTTATCTATAAATACTTTTAGATTTTTCACTTATAAAGATGTCGCTTTCATAGAATGTTTAGTTTCCCATAGTACTCCATGATCAGCTAAAATATGAAATCCGATGATCAATAAAACGAAACTTGTAATATTGGAGATTTGGCGATATTCCTTTTGTTTTCCACAACATCTCGTTCTGCGAATTCAACCATATTTTACAAAACTGCGGGATTGTTTTATGGCTTTGATGGCATCCATTTCAGTGTGTTCTTCGTAAGACAAGGGTTCCAGTTAAAGTAATTTCCGATGAATCACAGTTTTGTTCACCAATCACCAGTGTTTTGTCCTGATTTTGTTGCTTTAAACATAATGGCAGCGACTAGACAAAATAGATTCTACTAGATATGCCTTCCCAATTATACGAGCAATACTACTTACCACAATTTCTTTAATGAAATGTGCACTTCCTTCTCGTCTAATATTCAGCAATTTTACTTTGTGTTTTCCATATCGAGCGCTCACAAAATCCACATTTGTGTTCAACGACATTTTCCACAATTTCCTGGGTTGGAAATCTCTTCAGTCGATATGATACTTAACACTGGTTACACCAAAAATGTAATGTGCGAAGAGTTATATTCGTATTGATATATGTTCGGTTACGTTTCAAGGTTGCAGGAAACTAATTGCCAATTGGTCCCCGACTAAGAACTTAAATATACCACTATATAAAAAAAGTTATCTGACATAGTCATCATGTGACGAAAATGATAAATACATAATTTATTGGAAAATTTTCATGTTTCATCTTTTGGAGTAGACGTTTTAGACTTTGGAAATTGACCACTTCGGACAGCTCGTGACTTTATCATGGCTGTTTGAAAAGGGAGTGGTTATTTGATAAAACGTAAGTTCTTTTTAGATGATTCAAGTAAATCATACAAATGCATGTTTCGCTAATTTTAAAACATTTAATTTCTCAACTGAAACATCTGAGCATTGGTTCGCCATTTTCCCATCCATAATTGAAGAAAATTGATCCAAATAATGAAGAACATCGATTAGAACAAAATCACTTGTTTGGGTAGTTATAACGAAATATGATACTGTGATAGTGTATAACATGACCTGTTCACAATGCTTCTTTGTGGTGAAACTTTAATTAATAATTAATTATCAATTACGTTTGGACAATTTCCCTAACCTCTTTAACTGGGCGTTAAATTCAAGTCTTATTAGTGGTCTTAATTTATTAAGCATGTCGCATCTTTAAGGCTTTATATTCCAAACGTTTTTGAAAACCTTCTTAATTTTGTAGCTTTTCACATACAGTAAATCAAGTAAGGTAGCTTTGACACATGTACGTCAATGATTAACCTTTTATTAATGGTACGTCGAAAAATGTGCAGATCTTATTTCAAAAAAATCTTATCGTCATCCTTGAGCTTGGATGTTGCAACTTTGACCAGAGTAAAAGTCAAGGCGTAGGAATGAAATAGTTTTCGTAACTCTGGAAATTAATACTTTGTGCTGTAATCGGTAATGCACGTCCTCTGATCCTATTGATTACATGTTTCTTTATAAATGCCAGACATTAATACATACGGTATTCTTCATAATCCATGAATAAATCCACGAAATCATTATGGAAATGTACTTGACCACGTGCATCCAAAAAAACTAAAGTGGGTATGTTAACTAAAAATTGAATTTTTCCAGAAAACAGTAATTGTCACAATGCAAGTTACTCCCGAATTAGAGCGAAGTATTCAGGATGTTTTTAATGGTGATATTGAAACAGAAAAAATAGCTAATTTTGATGAAATTTGATCCAATGTGCATTCAATTTGATTCAAATGTATATTTTTGTATTCTATTTGTTCTAATTCTGGTTTTCGACTTTGATCAGTTATAATTGGGAAGAAACTTCAACACAGCGTTGAACTCTTAGCATTCGTTACATTATAAGTTTATTGCATACATGTACATAAAATATCCTGAGGAATAAAACTTTTTCGGTACTGTTAATTGATATACAGCTCCCTTCAATTCTGTTGAATGAATTTTGATGAAAGCTGTACAAATATGTTTATCAAAAAGGAAACATTTTCGTGAAGTTTAAGGGTCAGTAAGCCTAATTAAACATTTGAAATGAGTAAATTTAAGTGGTCTGATTGAATAATGGCATGAGGTTAGAATTCTTAAGAGTTTCAATAATATTTCTTCTTCATAAAGCACATGATGACCAACAAACATAAGTACAGCTATAGACATCAAACTTTGAAGGACACCATTTTACACGGTGCTATTGACTGTATTTTTTTAAAAATAACTTTGGGTTAAAAGGTGCTTGATAGCGAAATGTATGCTAAAAGTCGTGCATTAAATTACTGGATTAATTAGCACTTCATAACTACTATTTTAAGCTGTTCTGTTTGGGTCAAATTGTGATTTCCTAAAAGTGGATTAATGGTATTGTCAATGTTAATAACAAATTCAGAGTTACATGTTTACTGTTTTGACATCATTTCATTATTTATTATTTCAAAGAATCTGTTTTATTTTTAGTTTTATAATACGGTATTATCATTAAATTTACGTGAATAAAGTACTGTGTGTGTATTTTGGATGTGCTTGATATTTAAAAAATATACCTCCTTTATGTTGCATTCTAGTGATGATAGATGTCACCACAAGACTAAAGGCTCCTTCACACTGTCACGTGTTCGCTGCGTTACGCGCCTATGATACGGCTCCGTTACGGCAAACACCCTACACAATGGGGTATTTTCACCCTGTCAGTATGAGAAAAGTTTTATTTATATATATTATTAACAGGGTATATAGTAAA
>JAQGBW010001295.1:0-27495 GCA_034698625.1 Julus scanicus
AAAACAATTAAAACCAATAAAGTGTCCAAATAACAATAGAAATCTCTATTGGTTTCTATTGTTTTTTTCACCAGGGAGGGGCAACCATGATTTGATAAAACTTACTGTCATAAAGTGTTTAGAAGGTACTGGAGGTTAAAAATGAGTACATACCTGATGAAGTAAAAGTCGTGTCGCTGAAAGCTGTTTTTAAAGTAAGCTTGGATGGAAGCAATCCTTGCTTTCTTGACATCGTCACCAACAAGGGGTCCATCCAGATCACTGGTGAGGGCCTTAAGACGGCCACATTCCCACATCTTCCACAAGTAGTGTGGCAAATAGAACATCATGGCTTGCAGGAACAGGACAAAACATACCCACTGGTAGTAGCTGTGTATGACTATCTCGTCTCCTTTCACATATTTGTCAACGCCATGCTCTACAACATCGACTCCAACTCTCTGGTGGAATCCCTTGGTGACAGAATAAGTGGACGATACCCAGCAGTACTGGTCCACCATATCAGCACGGATTGCTGATGATGAAGTGTAGCAATCAATGGGATCGCCAATATATTGGCGGGTGGTCACCAGAATGCTGAAAGCCAGGAGAATCAGCACTGTCAAGCGATAATGAAGTCGAAAAACTCCATTGTCAACGTTGAATGTCTTCACCCGGGTTAGGCTAGACTTCAGGGCACCGAGCACGTCAAACATTTTGCGACGTTTGTTGAAATTGAACCTTCTAGTTACAATCTAGTTGTGTTTTGTTAAGTTACAGAACTTTGCTCCTTGTTTTATAGTAAAAAATCTTGCCCAATCAGAGGATGTTCGTAACAATCTTACATTGAAACATACGCTTGACAAACTTACCTTCCCATACTGAGAATTTTAACGCCATCCGTTCTAATTAGGCAACAGTAGCCAGTAATTAAGAAACAATTGAATCAACATATGAATTATTAGAGATTTGGCTAGACATATTGTCACACAGGAATTGAGTATGGATTGTATATTTAGTTGAATTCATGAAATTTATTATTTTTACAGATGATAAATACATTTGGTTTTTTTCATTGGTTTAAGTAGTTCTTGTTAAATGTTTATCATCAACCATGTCCAAATAGGTGATTATCTCTTTTACCTAAGGTCCTTCTACATGTGCACCCAATATGCAAGGCAGAATGAGACATAACATTTTGATAGATTTTGTGATGGATAACAACCTGAATTTTATCAAAAGAGTCGAGTAAGGCACCTGATGAATGTCTTTAAAGTGGGCACTAAAGTTATGCTGTCTATGCACATGTGAGTTTAAAAAGCATTCACCTAAAAATATAGTCCTTAATTGACAATTTTATTAAAATTAGTTTAAAATTAATCATCTAATCGTTCAAAATGGCTAAAAATTGACATTCCTTTAAGCCAGTCATTTTTTTTTTAATGGTTATTCAAAAATGGCGCCATTTTTCACCCTATGACGTTCACGAAAAAGGATAAGAAGGGATATAATTCATGTTGGATTTTTAATAAAACACTTTTTAAAACGAAAAACTAAAATTGAGCATTTTGGCCTTAGGAGTTACATGTGCACGTAAAACAATGCTTTTAAAGTTATAAAACTTGAAAAAAAAGTAATTGCTGTTTTCAGTGCGTTCATGCAAATACTTTTTTGCCAACTACGTATATAAGTATGTACGTTCTAAAGCCGGAGCCACACCAACACGGAAACACAAAATATAAATCATGAGGTGTAACTACCAAAAAAAAAAAACAGGAATAACGGAGTAAAAGTTTTGAAATGATGACACTCCTACAAAGTTAATGGGGGGGATGTGGGGCCAGACCTCGATGGCGTTTAGGACCCTACGGCCAAAAGTAAGGGCTTCACGATACCATATAGGGTGGCAAGGCCTATTTTTTGAAAGCAAAAAAGCCTAGAAATTTGCAGAAACATTGGGACGAAAACTTCGCAAGCTAACTTTTATCGACAACATATTTTTGAAAACTTGCTTTTGCTCCGCGCTTTTGTTTGTGTGGACTAGGCTTAAAGCATATACATATAACTCTTTAATTTTTAGTGTATTGCTTAAAAAAAAGCTAGTATGGAAATAGTTTCAGAATCCACATTATCTGAAAATTTATGATTCCTTGTGTATTCAAGATGTAAATTAAAAGCCATTTTAGCTGGTTAATCTCAATGCACTAGTTTTTACATGCTCCAGTTTTTCATTTAGCAGACATGGTCTAGCATTTGAATTTGTTTTTGATATAGTATTTTTTTCCAATTTGACCGACTTAAACAAACTGCATCTTTATAAAAATGTTATCAACATGACACTGTATATGATAGATACGAACGACCATTTATTATTTTGTTCATGTACGCATTTAGTTCCACTCCCACGTAATTCTGTAAAAGCATTTTAATTTTCAAATAGCCTTATTTCCCTTACGCATTAGAAACCATTTCCTTTAATACCGAGTTTCCTTTCCTTTATTTCCTGTTTTCTTAATCAAATGTATACTTATTGGCAAGAAAAAGTATTAAAATGGGATGTTAAAAATTAGATGATTTCTTACAACTATTACTTTTTTCTTGTATTTAATAATTTCGGAATATCTAGCATACTCGCAGGATTGAACTCTAGTTACTCCACCCATTATAATAAAGACTTCATTCACGACTCACTTCTTTTCTCAGAATTTCAATTTCAATAAAAAACTGCATGAGTCATTCAGTAAACCAAACTACAGTTGCGAAATTATAATAAAAAAAATGTTAGCCACAAAAAAATGCTAATAAGCTGTCGTTCAACTGCAGAAAAGCCTTCAACAACCAAACCTGAAAAGATTAAAAATCATTTAGCAGACTTGCCTTTCACAAATCTTTGTATTTGGCCGATTAAGTGAATTAATCAAGCTTATTATGAAACTGGAAATTAAGTACATTTGTATCGTTCGAAACAAAAAGAACGGTTCTGGAATCTTTGAAAATCAAGACTAAATTGACTACAACACTGCACACCAAAATGTGTAAAATTACCTATTTTTAAATGTCAAATTGACATTCAAATGTGATATATTGCATATAAAAATAGGTCATTTTACACATTTACATATGTGTGCGCAACTTTTGTACACATTTGGTGTGCTTTTTTGAACATTTTGAGTTTTCAGTGAAACATTTGAAATTGCCAAAAAATTTGGCAGTTTTTCAATTGTGAATGCTTGAGCTTTCTAAATATCTCTCACTCTTTGTCCAAGTAACCACCTAAATTTGGTTACAGAATTGATTTTGGCAGATTATCAACATGGACAAAATAATTAATAATTAACTTAATCCAATCACATTGAATTTTTTATGGACAACTCAGATTGGATAATTACTCTTCCACAATTAACAACTTCATGTGCAAATTGTTAAATACTTGAAAAGGATCAGGTTTTTCAAGCAGGAAGCTTTGTAGCCCTAACTTCAGTGGAATGACCTAGAAATGTCATACTTTGCCTAAACCATTCCAGCTGCCAAGTGATTACTATCACCAGTTATCTTGATCTCACCCAATTGTGACAATGACCAGAAAAGACAAAATCAAGCAATTAGTCTCGATTTTGTATAGTTTCTGCCAAAAATCGTATAAACAAGTGTACATGATAAATGTCAAGTTCCAAAAGTTTCATTTTAGTAGACTACCACATGTTAAAACTTTCAACACTGGCTGAAATTAAATTAACTGGACAGAGCTTGCTCATACTACTAAAACAAAAAAAATCATTTAGTTTACGCCAAATAAGGTCATTGACGATCAAATAAAACTAAGAACTACATCCGAATAGAGTTGGTTGGAGGCGGAATACTGGATGAGATCATCCAAATTGCGTTATTGCACAGTTATTACTTATGAAGTGTTTTACGATAGGAAGTTAATTCATAGATTATTCAGTCATGCTGTACGAGGGGTTTCCCCAATTTCGTAGGGGTTATAATCTAAAAAAATAGGACTTCCTGTTGAAGTACCCATGTAAAAATAGAGCATAAAAAGAATAATTTACAGTATATGGAAGTGTACATTGTATAGGAAGTAATTAGGGAATACTCTTGTGCACCCCATGGTATTCACAGTAATCATTTACCAAATGTTAATTTTTTTGAAATCACCATGTCCAGTTGAAATTACTGGAACAGCCGAAAAATTGAATTACTAACTTCTGTATTTTATAAAAGCGTCATCAATTGACCATAGGATCCAATCTATGCGAGATTAATTTGGCATGACAAAGATGTTGAAATAGTAAAAAGCAGTTTAATCCAACAATACAAAAATAAGTTCACAGAAACAATGAGTGTGAAACATGACAATGGAATACATACAAATACATGAATAAAATTTAAAGCTTACAAACAAGCCTTCAGTTGGTTTTAAAATTACCAAAGTGGTATCATGTCTTGTCAGTATCCTTGTATTGATGGCAGGATAACATTAAACTAGAGAATTTCCAGTTTTTGGGTCCAAGTCTTTGGCTAGGGCGTCCAAAAGCTTGCCAAAAAGACGATTGTCAATGGAACCACCCAGCTGGTAGAGTATGAACCAGTCTCCAACGTTTAACTTAGCGTTGATGACTTTCAGGAACTCTTGAGGAGAAAATCGAGAAGAGGCCCTAAGCAGGACAAATCGCAGGCTGGGGATGGCAATAATGCAGGCACGATAGACGATGGCAAGTCCACTAATAGCAGCCAAGATGACGAACCAGAACCACAGGAAGATATAAATCTTCTCATTGATGATATTGATGGGCAACACACAAAGGGCATCGTGCTTCTGGACATCACCGGAAGAGCCAAAAGTGTGGAATATACACTTGGTGAGGCGTGGAAACACTCTTACCATGGGGTCGGTACGGTTGTTCTGATCACCCATTTCTGAAAATTTTATCACTTCTGTGCCATAGCTCAGAAATTCACCACCCAAGAACCTGTTGGTGAAGTAGATCTGTCCAATGATATTGACGAAATTTAAGATTTCACACATGTAGTGGCGGAAAAAGTAAAAATTGTGGCTATGCAAATTGCGCTTGAAGTAGGTCAATATGATGTCACGTTTGGAAGCTGCTTCGTCCTCTGACATGATGGGAATCTCCAGACCCACAGCAAGAGCCTTCAATCTTCCACCTTCCCAGATCTTCCACAGGTAATGGGGCAAGTAGAACATGATGCCTTGCAAGAAAAGCACGAAACATACCCATTGATAGTACTGGTGGTAAACTCTGGATTCGTTAGGAGTTGAACGGTCCACACCTGGATAGACCACATCTGAACCAATCGCCTTGTCAAAACTGAAGGGCAGTGAAAATGTGGTTGAAATCCAGCAGTATTGATCCAAAACCGGGCCTGGTATCACAGATGAGCTGGACATGCACTCTATCGGATCTCCGATATACTGCCTGCTGGTCACCAAAAGGCTAAAAGCCACCATAATGGACATGGTCACTTTGTAGTGCAACTTAAATGCACTATTGTCGATGGACACTTGAGAAGCACGCAGGAAACTGGTCCCTCGTAAGGCACCGAAAACGTCCAACATTTTTAGTTTTGAGTTCTGAAGTTCTAAAAGCACGCACTTACTTGACTTGACCACTGTCCGAATAAAATGAATACTTTTTCAGACCAACAAGCCCTTTAAATAGTCGAAGATTGGAGTTTAAATTGCGCAATCGGAACAATAGGACCATTTTAATTATCTGTTCTTTGACCTTTGGTACATTGTTAAGAATAATCAAAAACCCTGTCAATGATTAAAGGCGCCATCGATGACCATTGTCCATACAGGACCAAAATGAATTTCAGGAATTCAGAAATTAGGCTTCAAAGGGCAAAAATCAAGGTTAAATTGGATTTTTATCAAATTTGAAGAACTATCTGATATTTGAGTCTTGGATCAAATATGTGGAATGTTATTAGTCACGTGGATGAATCATGCTTTCTTAAGATTAGCAATTATTAATTAGGTTATATCTGATTTGAATGATTATAAATTTGCACAATTTCAAAACTTCCTTTTAGAAATGCAGAATTTGACTTCGATGATTTCAATTGGCGGTTAAATTGGATTTTAAGTAGCGGATATTTGTCGAAATTGATCAGTTATAATAGGTCACTGCCCTAACTGCAAGTAGATATCAAAGTCGGCATCATAATAAGTGATTGATGCAATTGAATATACAAAATTTCGGAAAAATCCAATGTTCATTTTGTTTGAAATTACAGGGTCGAATTCTGAATTTCAAGCCAGAATGTTTGCAAATTGTGAAAATTTATTAACATTCAAATCAGTGAGTCCAAAAAATAACCCTAACAGAAATATTCATTTAACACACAATACACCAGCAGTTTCACTAAATTAATTTTTCCCGGTTAAAAAAACGAATCGACTAAAATCAGCCCAATTTGATTTCCTAATCGGCTAAAATTAATTGCGTGACCACTGCTCTTATCGTATTTATCACAAGCACGAATTTTTTTTTTACAAAAAATACAAAATATGAAGTTTAGAAATCCTTTAAGTAAAGTTTACCACAAGGTATTTTGGGGTATTTATTTTTGGGATTCCCAGTTTCAAGAAATTTATAAATTGCGTGCTTTATTTTTCAGCCATTTTCCCCTTCCCCTTCTCCCCTTGTTGGGGATACTCACAAGAACAAGGGGGAATTTTGGTATAGTATATCTTTCCAGAAGTTCCCAGAAATTCACATTGATGGCTATCATCGTTTCAACATTGGTGTAACTAGCCCACTAGCTGTAGTCACGAAATAGCTGAAAATCCAGGCTGAAAACCAATTTAAATTTGGATGAAATTTATTTCGTGACTACGGAGAAGTATAACTACATATACTAATATATTCATAACAACATTTAATTTAATATTTCATAAATTGCATATTTTGCATAAAAAATTGGAGGAAGTTGAAGAGGTCAACAGTGCCTTGGGTTAGAGGCTAAGTTACCCAGGAAGTCCTTTTGGAATGGCCCATATTTTCCAGATACAATCAAGAATCATCTCTAAATTATCAGAATACCAAAGATAATAAAATGTTATCAGAGTCCATTCAACTTTGACATGTTCTTTTCTAGACAAACTCAACACAAATGACCTTGGTAAAAAAAACAATAGAGATTTCTATTGTTATTTGGAACGTGGTTTTCTAATGGTATCAATAGAAAATTTCTATTGGTTTTATTGGTTTCAATTGTTTTCTTTGGTTTTATATTGTTTTCTATTGTTCAGACAATACAGCTAAACCATAGAAGTCAATACAGGAGCCATAGAAAACAATTAAAATCAATAAAGTGTCCAAATAACAATAGAAACCAATAGAAATCTGTATTGGTTTCTATTGTTTTTTTTTACCAGGGGTAGTCAAGCTATGGATTTTAACCGATTTGTAAATGAAGTTGTCAGTTAGATTTTTTTAATTAGTCGTTAATTGTTAGACGATGTTTTAAATGATTTTGTTGGATGGTTAAAACCTAGCTGAAAACTGATTTACAAATCGGTTAAAATGCATGGCAAGATCAAATGTTCAGTTTGTCTAAAAAACAACACGTCTTGATTGTTCTTGAAAATATGATCCATTCCTCAGGGATTTTTTCTAACTTCTGTCAATTCGATACATCGTAAATGTTCAACCCCAAACTTGGGAGCTGAGAATGTCATAGAATAATAAATAGTTTAAATAGAGGAAACTGCGATTTCATGGCTTAGAACTAAGTGGGCTCTCTTTGCATGGAAATAAATTTAAAAGAAAGCTTGAAATTTGGCTTTGACAATGGAACTGCCGCCATATTTGGGTGCTATTTTCATCTCCCCTCCCTTCCTAGTCCAGACAGTTAGGGTTCAGACGGTCAATGTTAAAACTGGAATAGCTTTTAGTTTATCTCCTGGTGCAGTTTAGGGGAAGGGGGATAAAACGTCCCTTACATATCCAGATGGGACATGAGTTTCCAGTTTACCCCCTATGCTCAACAACTGGATGGCGTTACTACAACATGACGCAAGAACCTGCAACAGTTGCGTCTAAACATTCGTCTATAATATTTTCATGTTTTCATGTTTTTCCTTATTACACACATTTTAACTTTCCGCGTTGAAATTTACATATCATCTTCAGGGTGAAAACGTAAATTGTACTTGCTCATGTACTGTACATTATATGGACAAGTATGAACTTGTGTGTATCGCAGAATGGCCATAGCTAGAATGTACATGTAAGGACCAAATACAGCTTTTGAATGTCCATGTTTGGACCAAAGCTAAGCTTTGGAATGGCTAAATCCATGTATGAAGTTTTTGAATGGCTATAACCATGCTTGATGTTTTTAAATGGCTATGTGTGGACTCAATTGCTCAATTACTCAATGTATGGACCAAGTGAAACTTTTGAATGACTATGTATGGACTCAATCAAGCTTTTAGAATGTCCATGTTTGGACCAAACTAAGTTTTTCAATGGCTAAAGACATGTATAAAGTTTTTCAATGGCTATAGCCATGTATGAAGTTTTGAATGGCTATAACCATGCTTGATGTTTTTAAATGGCTATGTGTGGACTCAATTGCGCTTTTGAATGGCTATGTATGAATTCAATTACGCTTTTAAATGGTCATAGCCATGTATAAACCAAGTGAAGCTTTTGAATGACTATTTATGGACTCTATCAAGCTTTTCGAATGTCCATGTTTGGACCATGCAAACTAAGTTTTTGAATGGCTATAGCCATGTATGAAGTTTTGAATGGCTATAGCCATTCATGGAGTTTTTCAATAGCTATATCCATGTATATGTCGTTTTTGAATGACTATGTATGGACTCAATCACGCTTTTGACTGGATTTCACTATGCATGGACCAAGTGAAGCTTTTGAAAGACTATGAATGGACTTTATCAAGCTTTTCGAGTGTCCATGTTTGGACCAAACTAAGTTTTTGAATGGCTATAGACATGTATAAAGTTTTTGAATGGCTATAACCATGTATGAAGATTTTGAATGGCTATAGCCATGTATATCGTTTTTGTATAGCTATGTATGGACCCAATTAAGCTTTTGAATGGTCATAGCCATGTATGGACCCAATTAAGCTTTTGAATGGTCATAGCCATGTTTGGACCAAACTAAGTTTTTGAATGGTTATAGCCATTCATACCGTTTTTGAATGGCTATGTATGGACTCAATCACGCTTTTGAATGGCCTTAGCCATGCATGGACCAAATTAAGTTTTTGAATGGTTTACTATGGACTCAATTAAGACTTTGAATGTTTATTTTTGTACCAAACTTAAGTTTTTAAATGGTTATAATCATGTATGATGTTTTTAAATAGCTATATCACTGTATGACGTTTTCGTGTGGCTATGTATGGACCCAATTATACGCGTTTGAATGGCCATAGCCATATTTGGACCAAACTTGGTTTTTGAATGGCTATGTATGGACTCAATTAAGCCTTTATGTACATCAGGTGTACATATAGTATCATTGCCAAGTTTAAATTCCATGTGATCTTACCTAACCATACAATAGGATATACGAACAAATATGGGCATTATTGTACAATATAATGAGCAAACCTTGGCATTTATAACCATGATTTTATGACCAGATGCCTTCATTTCTGATTAAGCCATGTATAAAATAAGTCACACAGCATATCATTTACATGTTTTTTTACTGTATATGCAAAGTAATTAACTGAAGAAAAAGTTCCTTTGACCTTTATTACTCAAGTAGCCCCTATGCAATCGGTTTTCTTGGAAAAGGGGTGAAGCCATAAATAGGGCAATTTAACAGTGGACAGCTGTCCTGTCCCCTAAAACTCATTCATCTTTAGTGGAAATCTAATCTTGGGCACAAAACAGACACAATTTCATTTAACAGCAAGCTTTTGGGAGGACAAACCGACTTTTGTTTGCAATTTGGTAAATATCCATGTCGAATAGCCAAATTCAGTAAATTCAGGATTAAAGATAACTTCAATAATTGCAGAAAATTTCGCTACTTGACCATCAGTATTTAGCAATGATGAAGAAATACATGGTTGCACTCAAAAATCGAGTACAGGATGTTATTGATTAAAAAATAAAAACGATATGCATGTGAAAGGAAGTCCAAGTTTCAGAAATTGGTCATTATACTGTTATTTTTGGACCAATTTCTAAAGTTTAATTTTAATTATTTAGGGAAAGCATTATAAAACAGGCAGTGGCTAATGCTTAGCCTACACATAGAGCAAACACTAAACAGAGTTTATGCAAACAAATTTGTAGAAACGTGTTTTCGTAAACATATTTCCATAAACAGGTTTGTCCAAATAAAGTAGTCCACATCAAAAACGCATTTAGAAACGGAGGCAATGTTTGTGGTTCATGATTGTCCTGTTTGCAATGGCCAAAAACTAACATCTGCTCTAGAAATTTGCTGAAATTTGCTCTCAGGAAACTGGAGAGCAACCGCATATCACAAACATACTTTCGAAACACTGTTTCTGTTTCGTGTTAGCTCTATGTGTACTAAGCATAATATTTGTATTTATGCGTGTTGTGTAACCACTATTCTATAAAATGTTCTAATTAATGTTGAAAGTCAGCGTGGCATTATGCACGTATTTAGTGGAAGGAAAACTGAAATTTCGTAATATAACACGACAAAGATTTGCAAATTAGATTGTCCATTTCTCAGCAATATGCTCGACAGGCTTACTGAACACTATAACTTCCTGCTGATTTAACTCGAATTTGAGTTATATTTAATAGTGCGTTGATTTATTCATTTGGAGTAATATTTCGTAATTAAGTTAATTAATGGATATACTAAACCATGATTAGACGAAGTTAATTTAAATTTCCACCATTGCAAGAGCTAAATTATGACTGTTTATTTCTTAAGAAATTCTACATCCCTTAAGTGACTAATTTTGTAGGTTTTTTGGTAAGAACATTTTCTGAATTTTCCCACACATAGACCCGATATCCAAATAAAATGAATGTTTTAAATTAACCAAATATACTGTGCAATCATGATACATTGTCTTCCAATGGGTTACTATAAACTTTCTTTACTCAATTGGTATAAGCTCTATAAATTTTAATTAATTTCATCTATCTATAATCAGCAATGCAAACAAAGAACAACCAATTTGCTGGAAAAATTCAAGGATTTCAAATTAAGGTTCATTCCTTAAATTTTCAAGAACCTCCTCCATGACCAATTATGACAATATTTTTACAAAGAGTTTGCAAATTTGTTCATTCTTTCCATATCTTTTAAGTTGCTGGGTCCATATAGAATCATGCCCACTAGGGGCCATTCAAAAATTATGTCACACCTAGGGGGGTGGGTGGTTTGTTTGTTTTTTGTGACAATTGTGTCTAAGGGATGGGGGAATTGTGACTAAGGGGTGGGGGGGGAGGGAGTGTTTAAAAAGAGGCAAAAAAGTGTGACATAATTTATGGATCATCCCCTAGGTCTTTATCAGGTGCTAATATAATGCTCAGTACACATTAGAGCAAACATGAAACAGTTTCATAAATATGTTTGCGATATGTGGTTGCTCATCATGTTTTCTGCAAACAAGTTTCAGCAAATATTTCTCAAAACCACGTGTTTTCATGAAACATTTCCGTGATCGCTCAAGAGGCGGTGAAGATCAAAGCAAACATGTTTGCTGGTTAAGGCGCTTCTACCTGTTTATGGAAATATGATCACGAAACCACGTTTGTGTTTCGTGTTTTCTCTAATGTGTACTAAGCATTAGAAAACAGAAAGGTTATTTATTCTCGTTATATATGATACATTTTATCGAATTAAAAATATTAAAAATGGAGGTAGACAGAACATTTGTTGAGACTTGAATAAACAAGAAAACAAAATTATAGGTATTCAGTTACACTTGGAATGAACTCGTATAAACATTGATTCATATCTAGTGGAATTGTATACCATTCTCCAGTTACCGATTCTTTCATAGCACTCAAAAATATGTTCACTAATGCACGTACACGAGCTCTTCAGTGTGTAAACATGGAAAAAGAAAATATAGTGTACCCAACTGAAGGTCTTTAAATGTAAACAAAAGCACATTCAAGCCCTCAACCTCTTGGTATTCACATTTTCTTGTACTCGGTATTTACAGTAAACAGTAAAACCTGCCTAAATACATAAACTGTCTAAAACCATGTTACCTTTATTTTCAACCATATTTCAAGTGTTTCAACCAAATCTGTATTCAACTTATAAGTTGAAATCCATTCCATGACAGTAGCCAATGGATGGATTTGCCTTACTTCCCTGAGTCCCTATCGAATCTCACTTTGAGTTAGTAGTGAAAATAAGATCAATTTCAAGCGCAAGTTTACCCAAAATAGAGGGATGTTTTGACACTGATGAATCTTGACGTTGCAATATATGGAAGATGTACAGAAATGGATATCGATTTCATGCCAAAGTGTGAAAGAAGTAGGTATGATTTGGTCGAAAAAGGTCTGCACTAATAAAAAGTGTGCAGGAACAAAGGAAAATATCTTAAAAATTCAAAACAATAGTGAGGGTTATTGGACAAGTCAACTCCCTTATACAAAAAAACTAATTGCCAAACAGTTGCAAATTGGTTGTATTGGAACAAATATAACAAATTTGCAACCATTTGTAGTTTTAGAGTGTTTGCATGTCATATTTTCCATTAGCAGTAACCTCAGATCATTTTTACTATCAGTTTTTCACTTTGCATCAGTTTACAGCCAAATTTGCCCAAAAGGGGCCATTCTAAAAGGACGTCGCGAAATTCCTTCAAAAATTGACCCCATCCTTAAGCCCTAACCACAGGGTGTCCATTTTAGCCAAGACTCACCCCCTTCCCCCTCATAGACGTCCTTAATTTTTTTTTTAAAGTAGGGTGTCCAGAAAAATGTTTTGGAACATACAAAATACCCATCCTATACATTTCTAAGCACTCGTCTTGCTAGTACCAATTCCACGACATTTGTTCAAACTTTTCCTGAAATTTCCTAACCTCGAAAGAAAATTCCAGCATAAATTTTCAAAAATGTAAGTACTTTTAGAACTTTTGGAACTGGGGACACATTTCTTCTAGTGTCCAATTCCCCTTTCACTCACCTTTAAAACTGAATTAAACAAAAAATCCAAACACTGAATAATACCATCATTAGTGGAGGTCCATAATGGCTACTCCCCTTCATACCCCATGTCCACATGCCAGCAGAACCCCCTACCCCCTGTTGAGGACGTCCTTTTTGAATACCCCCTAAGGGACCACATGCGTTGTAGTGAAATGAAAAGCTTTTTGAAAACAAAAGGGGTAAACAATAATTAAAACTTCTATATGATGACCATATTTACTCAAGTTTATGTCAAGTTTCGTGGCAATGCCACAGGTCTACATAATTTATGACCAAATGCAGGATGCGTCAAAAGTCTTGTAAAACCAATGTTCAAATTCTCCTATCGTCATTTGACCATGACATTTGGTTTTCATTATATCTTTAATTAGGGGGGGAAAAAGTATTTTTAACTGTTCATCTCAATGTGCTTTGACCGCTAAACTCCCTTCTTCCGTCCTAGAAAAAAAGGACCCGCCTTTTGGAGGTCTCCAGCAGCGTTTGGTACCGTCCACCCCATGTGTCAAAAAACTTGAATCCCAGATGGTCAAACCCAGTCACGTGACATCCCTTTCCTATAGTCTGTCAAATAATATCCTCCCCTAACTTTCCAGAAGAGGGAGAAAAAAAAAAAAGATTCAAACACAATCACTGCTGGGATACACAAGAGTACATGCATTTTAGGGTCGCGTCGTCAGAAGTAGTCTAGTCTGAGTTCCTCAGTAGATCGTCCGAACAAGTTCCTTGAACTTTTACAGTCATTCCTTAACAATGATAGGCCTGTTCGGAGCCCTGAATTCCGGCCTGCTAAGGCCCAGCGAGGTGTCCATCGACAACAATGTGTGTAAGCTACACTACCGTGCCACGGTGGTGCTACTACTGGTGTTCAGCATACTGGTGACCAGTCGCCAGTACATAGGTGATCCTATCGAGTGCACCACCACGGATAAGATTCCCGGCAAGGTGCTGGACCAGTTCTGCTGGGTCACGTCCACTTACACGCTTCCCAGTGCCTGGGACAAGCGGGTGGGCATTGATGTGCCCCACCATGGGGTGGACAGAACCAAACCCGGGGAGGAGCGGATCTACCACCAGTACTACCAGTTTGTATGTTTCGTGCTTTTCCTGCAAGGTATTATGTTCTACGCCCCTCACTACCTGTGGAAAGTGTGGGAGGGTGGCCGTCTAAAGGCACTGGTCAACGGCCTCAAGTCCCCAGTCATTGGCGACGACAACCGGAAGCAACGTGAGGAAGTTCTCGTCAGGTACTTTTTGGCCAACTTCCACAACCATAATTTCTACTTTACTAAGTTCTTCATCTGCGAGATTCTCAACCTTGTGAACGTGATCGGCCAGATCTATTTCACGGACCGTTTCCTTGGAGGGGAGTTCACTAAATATGGAGTGGACGTGCTCCGTTTCACAGAAACTGACCAGGAGAACCGCACTGACCCCATGGTCAAGATCTTCCCCCGTGTCACCAAGTGTCTGTTCCACAACTTTGGACCATCAGGTGACATCCAGAAGCACGATGCCCTTTGCGTGCTGCCCATCAACATCATCAATGAGAAGATCTACATCTTCCTCTGGTTCTGGTTTGTGCTGTTGTCTGTCATCACCGCCATTGCAGTGGCCTACCGTTTTTGCATCCTTGGCTTCCCCCATATCCGTTTCTTCCTGCTCAAGATGCATGCCAGGATCCTCAGCAATTCACAGATGGATGCCATTGTCCACAAATCCCAGATCGGAGACTGGTTCCTGCTCTACCAGATGAGCAAGAACATGGAGTTCTCCACCTTTGTCGAGTTTCTGTCGGCTTTGGGCAAGAAACTTTCGGATGGTAGCAAGTGCGACACATTGCCTCTTGGGATGATGAACCATAATGGTGATTGTAAAGAAAATGCTAATCTTGTTTAATGTATTGTGGCGATGGAGGTTTTAAACAAACTACTCAGCTTATGTTCCTGTAATACTAACATTGTCCTGCACACTTAAGAAATAATGGTGAAAATTATGTTTTGAAACACCCATCGATTTTTTTATTCTGGTAGGTGGCACCACGAGTGAAGTTTTGAAAAGGTTACTCTTTCATAAACAAATGTCATTGCTTATATAAACAAAGTACATCAGCTAATATAAACAATCATATCATGAGACCACCAAACACTTTTTTTTGGTGCTGCACTTAAGGTGCCACAAAACACTTTTTTCTTAAAGATTATTTTATATACTTCCATTTTTATTCAGAGTGTGGGCTTTGCTGAAACTGGATTGATTTTTGGGTCCCCCTACAATTTAAAATGCCTTAAGGGGTGATCCATAAATTATGCCACACTTTTTTGCCTCTTTTTAAACACCCACCCACCCCTTAGTCACAATTCCCCCATCCCTTGGGCACAATTGTCACAAAAAACAAACAACCCACCCACCCGCCTATGTGTGACATAATTTTTGAATGGCCCCTAAATGCAATTGCAAAGTAAAATTATTTCTGAGTATAGTAGAACCTGTCTAAAAGCATACTCTTAGGCCTGGTGAAAAATGTGCTTCATTTATACACGGGTCCGGCTCATTTAATGCTTTTAGAGAGGTTATTCATTTACACAGCATGCATTTAGACAGGTTCTACTGGATCAGCATTTGCAGTTTTGCATATTAAAAAAAAAATGTCTACATGTGCATTTGGGAAATTCCCTTTTATGATTCAGTCTACTTGGCATTATGGATAATCTGGCCCTATCCAGGAAAACTTCTTAAAAAATACTTTAATCATCCCCGAAGTACAATATACTAGAGTGAAGTCAATGAACCTTATATAGAGTTATGCCATAGACGGCATCACGTGACTTTAAATTCATTATATTAATGGAGAACAAGGGAATCTTACCTTCATTTCAAATGTTCATGGACTTTGGGGATGATTATGGAAGTTGTTAATTTACTAGTCACAGAAATTGTCAATTCTGTTTTGTAGTAACTGTTTCTGTAACTAGTAACCTTTCAGGAAATTGTTACCATTGCAGGCATACATAGGCTGAGAAGGGTGTTTACATTTTTTTGGCTATGTCGCGCCAAAATGGTCGTCAACTATTATTTTTCTGTCTATATTACTCTAGGAAGTATTGTTGGTTGTTCCTAAAGAAAATTCCAGCAGCTTTAACATTTTGGTTTATGTTTCAAAAACAAAAGCACGGTTAATTTTCGAGTTTATATTATGAGTCTATTAGTCCAATTTATCTGTATTTTCATATCCGTTTAGATACAGAGATCAAAAATGCAAGACATTAAAATGGAATAAAATTGGAAACTTTGAACTTTGGTACTTTTTCGGCAGTTTTGACGCCTGTAAATCTGGACGGAAATGAACCACAGTCACATGCTGCAATATGAGTCGTTTTGGGGCAGTTTATCATAATTTGCGCCCATTTTCAAAAATGGCGGGATTTTAAAATCCTTTGTCAGCTCTTTTATTCTTAGTACATATTAAAGCAAACACGAAACAGAAACAGTGTTTATGCAAACCAATTTTGTAGAAAAGTGGTTTTGTGAACATATTTCCATAAACAAGTTTGTCCAAATGATAAGAAAGCACATGGGGTAAATTAGGTGAATGCTCTACGCCATGGTACTCGTATTCAGGCCTTGGCAGGAGCGCCTTTACCAGCAAACATGTTTCCTTCGATCTTCACCGCCTCTTGAGCGATCATCAAAATGTTTCATGGAAACAAGTTTTCTTGCAAAAAAATTGCTGAAACATGCTTGCAGAAAACTGGTGAGCAAACATATTTACGAAACTGTTTCTGTTTCATGTTTCATGTTTGCTCTAATGTGTACTAAGCATAACATTTATACCGACAATTTAATCGTGTTGTAGTATTTTGAGAAAAATCAGACTTGTTATATAAAAAGGACATACAGTATTACAATTTTTACAAGAACCACAAGATGGTTATAGCCGAATTTGATAATCATACAAATTTCACGTATAAATATCTTTAATAAGTTTGGTTTTGTATAACTGTATAATACAAAATTTCTAAGTTACGTGGAAAATCGATTGTTTAGATTTTAACGTACTATAGCAAGTCTCATAATGGAACTTGCTCTGTCAAATCTTTTTAGCACCATTGTTGCCCATCAGCACTTTTGTAGTAATTGGCATGTTTGAATTCTTGAACATGGTTTTTGTAAAAGGCAAAATGGCAGCTTGTGAATGTCAACGTTACCACAATTTTCCCTCTTTCTTTTTTATTTCAACTGTGAATATCCAGATCATGTCAAATCTATAAAAGTGCTGTTTAGAGATAAACGTGACAAAGGTTTGAAATTCCCTATGAACTCATGGCCTCAATGCCCTACCTTTTATCCTATCTTGATATGCAGGGTATTGTTTTTTCTTTTTGTTTGCTTGGTACTAAAGCCTAGTCCACACCAACAAAAACAGAAAGCAAAAGCAAGGTTTTTGAAAACATGTTGTCGATAAAAAATTACTTTTTTGCTTTCAAAAGCATTACGCCTCTGCTTTTGGAAGCATGCTTTCGTGTTTCAATGTTTCGTGTTTCCTTGTTTTCGTTGGTGTGGACCTGGCTTTAAGTTATCTAACGATGGCAAGGACAAATTTGGATATTGTCGATTTCCTGTAATTCAAATGTGCAAAAATACGGGTAGTTTTTCATGTATTGTTATCTATAAAAATTGTACAAGTTTGAATGGCGCCAATATAGATGTCTTGGAAAAGAATCCAAACTTATTCTGGGAACATTTTTAAAACAAAAGATTATGTACAGTATAAGTAATTATGAAGCGAATTATAATGCAATAATAAATTAAGTAGCAGCCTTTGAAATTACTAAAACATCTTGCAAGAAAACGTACAAAATTTAGTATTGACATTTTGTAGCTTTTACAGCAAATTTGTGTACTTAACGAAATCAAATTAATACCCATGAATAATTTGGATAAAAATGACATTGCGTAATTCCAACATGAATGTTTTCCGATATTTGAAATATGTACTAGCATAGAATTAATTGAGAGGGACCAATTATGCATATACAGTATAACTGTCACCAAATTTAAAAAGTGACATTGTTTATTCTCATGAATTTTCACATTATACACGGTTATATACTCGATTTATACACTAGTTTATCAAATTAGAATTTTTAAGTGCCATTTATAATGGACTTATGCAGATGACGTCATTAATCGATGCAAGCCCAGCATCACGTGATCCTATACCAAAGAATGAGACAAATTCGACTCTCAACATTAATTCTATAAGTTTGAATTCACTTGGTGCACTTTGTGACTTAAATCTGCATAAGGTTCATTAATTTTCATGTGATAATAAGTTTGCCAATACTCATTTTTACATGTTCATACAACTGCCATGAAATCTCAATATTTTGCTGATGAAATATGCTTTTCAATTCAATTCAACTTAGTACCCAACATGCCAGCAGAATGCTCTTACGTCAGTAGCGACTTAGACATAATTGTTAAATTACATTTTTACTAGGTCTGGACTTTTGCCAGGAAGGCAGTGATTATGTCTACTTCTATAGTGGTCCAAATATGGGACACAAGATGTGACCATCTCTATCTCTATATCCTGCTTTTACTTTGGTACAAGAATTTTAAAAGTCATTGTTTGAGTTAGTGCACTTCATTATCAAAATCTCGTCTGCTAATTTAATTATGCCTAATGCAAACCCAAACAGATAAATCTTTCTACAGTACTAATTTTTTATGAAAGATACAAAAAATTCGGTTCTATTTATTCTATGTCAATGAACTCCATGGCAAATAACTTTTTTTAAAAACTTACCCAATATGGAGTATCACATTTCAAGTAATTCAAAAGAAGGATTAAATTTAAGGCATTAGCATACAAGCGCCATCTGGAGAGCTCATATAAATTCTCATAGCGTTATTAATACTTTTAATATTGTATGACCTATAGCTAGCAACCATCTTTTTGCGTGTGTAATCTCATTCAAATATTTACATTTTACCCTCAATGCGTGCATTTTTATATGAATATACAATTTTGTTAAGACAGAATTCAATCATGATTCAAATCTTGAATCGCAGCACGCTTGAATTCTGACTTGTTCATGTAAATGATTCCATATGTCAGTTATTTGTGTCTATCGTATTTCAGTTTTGCTGCTTTTAAATGTCATTTTTATTTCTGAAAATGTGGTGTTGCATTTGTGTGTGTTTTTAGTAGTTACCTAGACTATGATTCATTCCATTTAAATTATGACTTTGAATAGGTATTTTTGTGGATTGAATGATGTGAGAAGTGTGTGCCTGAAACATTGTTACATAACCTAAATTACACCTAGCATTACTTAAATTATCAAGGGACCAAGAATACTGCATATCAATTCATTTATTTTTGCTCAATTTGCAGTCCATTTTATACAAAACATTGTAATGTAGTGCCTTATCATTATACTTGATGTTTTACCATGTATTTTTTACGTTTTCTTCATAATAAATCAACAAATTTCGAGAATCGCCATTGTATTTGTGTGAAATTCAATTTAATAGTTGTTTTCATTTTTGTAGGTTTCTGTTTGATTGCCTAATTCATTTTAATGTCAAGGTTGGCTTAAATGCAGACTTGAGCATACTAGACTACTTGAGCCAAAATCAGGCAGAACAATCAATGTTATCACTGCAATTACCAACCATAAAAGTGAAAGTAAGTATTTTATTACTTGAAATTGAAACTGCGATTTTTGGTTATTTGACCTAAATCCTGCAAAACAAGTTTCTTTTTTTAAAATAGGTCACAATTTGCATAGCAACAGTTGGGAGTCGCTCTTTGCATTTCAGAGTCATCAGGGACTGTCTTCAGTATTTCAAAGGTTAATGGTTCAATTATGTCTGCACTGTTCATAGTACATACAGATTTGTTTCAAATCTCCATTGCATTCCCAAATACAAATAATAAACCTATACCTTACAACATTTGAAAATTCATCGATCTACATTTTTCCTTGTTTGAGGATCTTGAGGTCCTTAAAAGTGGCATTGGTTTTATAAGTGGATCACAAAGCCTGGTTATCTCTAGTGTCATACCCTTCATCAGATTACTTTCATTCTTGACTAAGAGAAGGTGAAGATGTCTGTAATTTGCTACTGAGATCAGGGATTCTGAATTGAATGATATACTGCATGGTTATCTCGAAAATCTTCACTGAATGCATTGTCATATTTGACCAGTCTCAAAATCAATGGATGAATATGATGCGAACTTCTTGTACACTACTAGTATAATAATATCCACATTTCTTCTTTCGTGATATACTAATATTCATTCATTTTCAATGTTGGCACCAGTAACAATGCACGCGAATATAGTGCAAACTATAGACTAGTCCACACCAATGAAAGCAAGCAGCAAAACCAAGGTATTTGAAAACATGTTGTGGATAAACGTTTGCTAAACAAGTTTCCGTCTCAATGTTTCAGCAAACTTCTAAGCTTTTTTGCTTTAAAAAGTATTTCACGAGGCAGTCGGGATCAATGGAAAACAAAGGTTCCCACTTTACGGTGCATGTACTAAGGATGTTCTCTGCTCCAACTGTCATCACTACAGCCGGGTTCACCACTGAAGGCAACATGGTTTGCTGAAACATTTAATGAAAACAAGTTTGCCTACTGTGATGTTTGAGCAAACTTGTGACTTTTTGTTGCCAGAACCATGGCGTCGTCAACATTTCGTTGTTTGCTCGCAAATACAAAAAATGACTCAGAATTCTGCAAAATTCAGCGTCCTAAATCTCTGCAGAAGTATGGTGGCAATTTCTGCAAGAGTCATTCCTGCAGAATTATGCAGAATCTATTTTTTTTAAAAAAAAAATAGTTAACAGAGGGAAGCGAACCCGGAAACTTGCCAATGCTGACCTAACTCTTTTACCCACTCGGCCACCTGTACTACTTGGAAGTGAAGCATTAGAAAATGGAGTTATGGTTAGCTAATACTAGGGCATTATTTCCATTAAGATTATAAATGCTCATATTTATTAACTATTATGTGATGTGAATGTGATTAGAGGGGTTTATTAGTTTAAAGGGGTTAGTTAGATTAGAGGGTTTTTTAGTTTGGAGGGGTTATTAGTTTGAAGGGGTTTTTAGTTTGGAGGGGTTATCAGTTTGAAGGGGTTTTTAGTTTGGAGGGGTTATCAGTTTGGAGGGGTTATCAGTTTGGAGGGGTTATCAGTTTAGAGGGGTTATAAGTTTGGAGGGGTTATAAGTTTGAGGGGTTTATTAGTATATTGAGTATTTCTGCAAGTTTATAAGCATCTTTAAAATTCTGCAGAAATTTGGTTTAAAGCTGTGCAGACTATTTTCTGGGAATATAAATTGCCAGAATTGCATCAAATTTCTGCAGAGTTGTTTCTGCAGGAAACTCACTGTGATATTTTTCTGGTATTTTCTGCACATCATTTTTGTACGGGTGAGAGGCGGTCCGGATCAAAGAACTGCATCACACCCAATCACTGTATATCATCGATAACATTTAATATAACGAGTGTTTTTTTTCTTTAATTCTTTCCAATTTCATTTATTCTTAATTTATTGTTTAATTTATTTAATTAACTCTTTAGTCATCTCCCAGGTAATGAAACATTTTTTTTTAAATTGTATGCAACTGTGCGTTCGTTTCACATTTCCAGCGGCGAGGTGTTTGACTGTTGTGCGCATGCGCACAAATGAAGCTGCACGCCAGGCTGCGAGCAAGTGAGGACTGTCGCTCCCGCAGTCGCGATTGGCGTGCTTCACAGCATTACTCCGCAGCTTTGCTAGCCGCACCCCACTTATTTTTTCTACGAGCCGCCACTGGTGGAGACACATCAGCATACAGCAACATGTTGATGTATTCACTGCTTCAGGTTTGTGTTTTGTATGAGTATTTGTATGTTTGGTGTTTGCATGTTTTATGTTGAGTGTTGAATGTTGCCTTATTCAGAGACTGGGCTTTTGTATGTTTGGTGTTTGCATGTTGCATGTTACCTTCAGTGGAGACCCAGCTTTGCACACTATATAATGTGTAAACACACATAAAAAGAAAATTCAGTGTTGTCAACTGGAGTTATTGCAATACAGCCAACAAAAACACATTCCAAAAACATTCATAATAGAGAGATTTAGCAAGAAACGTACGTTTCACTTACCGTTAATGTTGACCTCATGTGCGCATGCTCTGTTGAACGGTCAAATTCGGCATTAAATGAACGTTTAGCATGCAATTTGACGGTAAAGCTACGTATCCACCAAAAAAAAAAAAAAAACATAAACATCAATCATACACAAAAAACACTAAAACAATGTTTTCAGCATGTTTTTCCAAACATGTTTGGCAAATTCCTTTGATCCGGACCGCCTCTCGAGCGATCGTTACGACACATCAAAAAACATCAAAATGTGGGGGAAAACATCGGTTTTCCCCACATTGTTCGCAAACACTTCTGGACACATCAATATTTGTTGTGTATGTTTTTTATGTGGCAAGTTTATTTTGGTGGATACCCACCTTAAGGCTCCGTCCCATGTAAATGTTTCCATCCGTCATGCGCAGACTGTCAAAATCACGTTAAATTTGCTCAACCGTTGAAAACGTTCTATGTAAATTCTTCACATTTTTCAGGTATATGTGCAATTTCAAAAAAAATTATGGTTATGTTGCCCTTTACCCAGAATCCCTTGCGCGTTGCTAGGCCTATGTGAGTTTCGAAATAATGACGTCAATGGTAACAGTTATTTTTGGTGCTAAGTCTCTATTATTTTTGAACATCCCCTGTTTATTTTTCCTCTTAGAATAATTATATGAAGTTAGCACATTTTTAAAATACTGTCTTGTTTTTATTCCCCAAATAATAACTGTCTTCTAGCTGTGCTTTCTAATCCCCAAGAATCATCCTTCTGACGTCTTGCATACGTGTTCATTATAGAACAGTATTTTCTCAATAGAAACGCTATATAGTAGTATTGAACCACGAACATTATAGAAATGTCGTATATTATATAGTTTTTCTGACATGGAATCGATAGTTGGCAACGAGGAGCTTAGCGATGCCCTGGCAATAATGGTCGAAGGTAAACCCAGAATTTTGAAAATCCACTTGGTATATATTATATATATATTCCAAGCTTCCAGCATGGTTATCACGTATGTTTAAAACAGTATATAGGCCTAGCAATGTTCCATGTAATAAGTCTAGTGTTTTTCATTAATGATGCCACATAGAGCGTGTGTTTATGGCTACGGAAAAGATCAACTCCGTCAGCAACAAATTCCATTTCCGCATTCTGGGATGAACTCGTCCATAATGCATCAAAGTATGTCAAACGAGAGGTTCAGGCCGTTATTCTCAAAGTCAGTGAGCGAGAGAGAGGTAGACAAGCTTTTTACACAAAAGCTACTAACTGTATATATGTATTACATTATTAAAAAAAATAATATCTGTAACACAAAACAGGAAGCAACATCTCAGCTTAGAGCACTAGTTTTAACAAAGGTAAGTTTTCATTTTTGAAACAGCATTATATTTTTATCTAAAAAAGAAGAAAAATGGGGATGTGTCTGTGTGAAAAATCGTTTCAAAACCATATTAAAACAAGATAACCTTTGTTCAAAGTTGGAAATGGTGATGAAAAAGTTTGGTATGGATATACTGTATGTTTGTTGTATTACTTGTGTGTATAAGTGCCATGCATGTAATGTTTTGATAATGATATTACATAGCCTAAATAAAATAATGTTATATAAAAATGTATCATAAATAAAATATACTGTATATGAACGTTTTATGAAAAACCTTAAACAAAGACAATGCTAATAATGTGTTTAGAATGTTTCCAGTATATTATTGGCATGAATATTTATTGGCTAATATATATACTGCACATATATGGTTCTACATGAGGTTTTTGTGAACCTTTTATGAATATATCTTAAACAAATGCATAATGCTAATGTGTTGAGATTGTTTTCATTATTTATTGACATTTTTGAATATTTTTTAAAATCATAAATTAAACATGCTGCACATGTATATGGTTCTACATGAGGCTTAATTTTGTGAACCTTTTATGGATCTTCTTAAACAAATGTTCAATGCTAATAATGTGTTGAGAATGTTGCCAGTATTTATATACATGTTTAAATCATGTTGAAGTTAAACATACTGCACATGTATGGTTCTACATGAGGCTTTTGTGAACCTTCTATGAACCTTTTATGTTTCAGGCTTGAATTTTTGTTTAATTATTATATTCTGTCAAAGCAAATATGAAAATAAGTCCAAAAAATGTATGCTTGGCTCACTAGAGTTTGACTGAAAACTAGTTTAAATTAGTGCAAAAATTGTAGGAGTGCTTATATTATTCAACAAATTCGATACTAAAGATGGAAATGCAAACCCTATTGTGACACTCACGACATTCTTGACCCAGATGTCACAGCATTGCAAAAGGACCACAAAAACAAGAATGCATCAGAAATGGAAACTACAATTTTCCACATTCATGCATATTTTTTTCTTCTACACGAAGCGTCTATCATTTAAAAAAAGTTATTTCTTTACATGTTCAGAATATTTTTATATTTCTATTCATGAATACAATATTCCTGAAATGGATATGTATCATCTTTACATGACACAATCTGTTCGAATAACATTCACCGCAAACTATTCAAAGGCGGTGATACAAAGAGCTTATTTCTGAATGGATGCTTGTATTTTTTTGAAAAAACAACTGCATTGTGCATTTCTGTTATATATGGGGTATACATGAGCGCATAAAGGATGATAATCGACATGTGGCATTTAGAATCGCTGCCCTTCATCATTTCCGGGATGTATATTGTTTATAGTTTCTGTTATATATAGTGTTATAGTTTCATTAAAACAATTAAGCCGAACATGGGCTGACGCCTGTGGTTTATTACAAATTCCTTGACTACATGTCTATGCCAGTGATTTTTAATCAGGATACCGTGAAAGGTCCTCAGGTGTGTCTCTAATTTTTTAGGGAGGGTCGAAAAGAAACAATAGAATGAGGTATCATCAAGTATAATTTGGTGTGCCATCGTGTTGAGCCAAAATAATATAAAAATGAACATGTTTGCCTTTTGTGTTAGAACCTCTGTAATATTTGCAAAAATGCGTGACATGTACTAAAAATTCATCGTACAGACAACATTCTTCAAACAATTTGTATTACAAAGTGTTTTTTGCATAAAATACTTGGAAAATAATTTACAAAAAAAGTGTTATAAGATATTTCAAATCAGTCTTAATTAGTTCACATTTAAATTTTTGAAAACAAAAAAATTCTTGGTGTTGGACTAAAATTATTCGAAATAAAATGTTTGAAACTATATTCTATGATAACAGGGAAACACGAAACATGAAAACATGCTTTCAGGAGAATGCTTCCAAAAGCAGAGGGTAAATACCAAAAAAGGCAGGAAAATCAGAGCAGACAATGGGGTCAAACCTCTACGGTGTACGTCCCTGGTACAAGCGCCATAAAGTGGAAACATTTCCTTCGTTTGATTCAGACCACCTCTTGAAAATGGAGCATCTAAATTTTCAAAAACATGTTTTTGAAAATGTTTTGAAAACTCAGCTTTTGTTCATGCTTTTGGTACAGTCTGGACCCACCTTTGGACCATCGGCCTAGAAGTTCACTGAAACATTGGGACGAACATTTGGTAAGCAAACTTTTACCGACAACATGTTTTCAAAAATCTTGCTTTTGCTCCGTGCTTTCGTTGGTGTGGAATAGGATTTAGTTCTCATTAAAATGTCGGAAAAAAAGTGAAAAAAGGCAATTGAACTAGTACATCAGAAATTATTTCTTAGATTCGGTTCTAATTTAGTATCTGCAATTATTTATGTAAAATTCGTTCTTTTTTTGAAAAACATTCACCTGCATTTCTTTAATTGAAAAAGTCTTTTATGGAAAACCCTTAATTAAAAAAACCGATGGTGTGCCATGACAATCTAATCCCCTGTTTAGTGTGCCATAATTAAGTTTAAAAAAGTCAAAACGTATCTTTTAGAAATAACACGTCGACAACAGCTGGTTTTCCTTATTTTTGAAATCAAGAGCGCCGTAGAAGAAAGGGTTTACAATTTACATTCAATGTTTGTTTATACATCTTATAAATAAACAAACTCAGATTTTCCATTAATCACAAAATTTGTGATGGGTTAAAATAAAGGAAAACCAATGGAATCCTCCATGCTCTCGTTAATTTATTATGCAGTACTGAAGCTTTTTTCCTGTCAAGGTGAGAAATATTAATAAAAAGCAGACATGTAGGTCATTAACAAAAATCATATCGCAAAGTACGTAGGCAATATTCTTGGGATATTGGCAGCAGGTGCCCTGAATAATAAATGCATTTGGGGAAATTTATGAATCTCAAGGGAAAAGTCAAACGAAATCTGATTTGCGACACTCTGAGCAACCGGTTCAATTTTTAACTTCATGGGGTGCTTAACCTTTACTGCTTAAACAAGAAGATAAAAGTAATGGGCACAAACCATAAAAAAATTCGCGTCAAAACCAAATTTGCAGAAGGGCAGAACGTGTTGCCTATGTAGAGAAAATGGTTTATTGACGCCATCTACCTTCGTGCAATGATTTCGAAAATAGATGGCAAGAGACTGTCTGAAGTAATGGGTAATCTTAGGGCCCTTGGGGATCTCACGACCCCGGGAACTCTTCAAAAAGTTAAAGCTGCTTTCGTAATACTATACTAAGACGGCCAGGCTTCAGGGTGGAAAAGTTATATATGAAGAAGTGTGGGCCATATATAGCCATGTATGGGCCATATATAGCTATGTATGGGCCATATATAGCCATGTATGGGCCATACTTGGATCTTGAATGGCCATATTTCGCCATATATGAACCATATTTAAAAAATCGTAATATTACTAAGACATCCTGGGTGGAAAAAGTTATAGATGAGCATGTGTGCTCCATATACATGCATATATGGGCCATATTTAACCCTTGATGGGCCATGTATGGACCATACTTAGCCCCTGAAGAGCCATACTTAGTCTAAGTATGGCCTTTCAAGGTCCATGCATAGCCATACTTGATGCTTGATGGACCATATATAGCCATGTATGAGCCATATTTGGCCCTTGATGCGCCATATTTGGCCCTTGATGCGCCATATTTGGCCTTATATATGGACATGTGTGGGCCATAATTAACCCTTGATGCGCCATATTTGGCCCTTGATGCGCCATATTTGGCCCTTGATGCGCCATATTTGGCCTTATATATGGACATGTGTGGGC